>JAQIXJ010002830.1:0-14617 GCA_034700185.1 Phthiracarus laevigatus
AAAAATTATTTAATTGTTGATTATCACTTTTAATTTTTCTCGCGCTATTAAACATTGTTCTATAACGGTTAAAAATTCTATAAATTGTTAGGTAACGTAAGTAAAAGTAGCTGATTTTAACATTGTAGGAGAACGTGACAGAGAGAGGGAGAGAGAGAGAGAATTATATCATTCTTTTAGTATATAATACAGATAAACAGAACAAACAAATTCCGCTCACTTTGATTTTAATTCTATTGTTGCTTTCATTTTTGCATTTAATTTTTTAGCAAACAAAACTTTAAATTATTATTGTTTCGGGAAAAATTTTATGGTTTTTATAAGTAGTACGTTAGTAAGTGTTTTGAAAATTTAGATTCAGTCTGTCCAGTTGTTCAGAGTGAACATCAAATCTGTTGTTGGTGTGCACTCACAGACATTTTAGCACGTGTCACAACTATAGTCCAGTGACTTTAGTTTATACAGTAACAAGCGGCGCGCAACCAATAATATTCCTTTTTTACCCCGCTTTGGCTAGTTTTGACCAGAATTTTGCCATTTTTAAACAGATAATTTCTTAAATAATATAAAAAATGAAGAAATCCCTTAATTAATATTAACTTGTCCACAGACAGACGAACTAGTCAAATCAAATAGCTTCATTGTAAAGGTGAGTTAAAGCGATATTCTCTATAAAGTGGCAAGAGGTTTGATAAACCTAGAAGCACTATTTAACCAAAGTTTACTTTCAAACTAAATACTTAAATCCAAGAATTTTATTAAAAAATATGAGAGTTTAATAACATTTTTCAAAAAGTTTATAAAATAAAAATATATCGTAGCCTTTATTAAACGTGTGCCCATTAAACCAAATTCATAGCAATAACCGCACATTCATTTAGACTTTATTTTATAACAGACATTGTTGTGACAACTCGGGAATTCTTATACTAATATTTCATGCATTTAGGTGACTACTTTCTTTTTAAAGGTTACAGACTCTGCGGACAGACTTAAAGCCATATATGGTCAAATCCATGAGCGCGATTTCTCTCTGAAAGTAAGCTAAAAAATTAGTTTATAAAATGTGTTGCCATTGTTTATGATAATGTTGTCAAATGATCCTAACTCGTAAATTGAACATCTAGTTTTAGCCATAAACTTTGCAGAAAATCGTATTTGTATTTACCAAAACTTAGTATTTCTATTTATATAACTGTGTATATTCTATTACGGCAAATAACGATAATAATAAAGCTGACTATAAATTGTTTCGAAAATCACTGAAACGTTATGTTTCATTATTAAATAGTCGCAGCTCTACAGCTAAAAAATGTTCTGTTTTTGTGACGCTTGAGAGTGCAGTCACACTCAACAGAATCTACTGTATCTGGTTATTTAAAAGCTCAATGCTAACTATTGACTGCTAACACACTAGTGCTTTAACATCCGTTTGCGTTAACTCCAACAAATGAATTGAGAGATTTTTTGTTCGCTCAATCTCTCTCACTCCTCGCTCCTCATTTATCCATCAATACAATACGAAATTTTTGAGTGTGATGTTCTCATTTTTCTGGTTTCAAATAGTTCTGATCGGTTTTTTTCACCGAATGAACGAATCCAAAATTGTTGCACTCGTTTGTCAATCTAGTCGTTCATTGCTAAAGTGATAAAAAGTTTTTTCTTTTCATTTCATTATGTATTTTTTCAGATTTTGTTTTATTTAAGCGCTGCTGCAGCACTTCTACGAGTGCATGGGAAGTGAATGTTTTATGTCAATGAATTCTATTTAGATATAGAATGTCACGTCGTGAGGAAAGTATTGTGTGTCGACTGTTTTTTCATTTGTTTTTAACAGTGGAAGTACGTGTGTGCATGTGTTGAGTGAAAACAATAATATTATTTATTAATCTTCAATATCGAGTGATCTTTGTGTTCGCAGTTTTGGTTAATGCGTTTAAATTTCTTATGTGTTCAATAGAATTAAATATAATTACTTAATAATTATTATGTGGAGTCCGACGCACGTGCAAGTTATAGGTAATTGTGAATTTTTGATAAAATAATTAGCTTAAACGTATTCGTGTTTGCAGCGAAAATTTGATAGTATTTAAGATTACCACTTTAAAATGGTTAAGATAATATCCGTTAAAAACCCGCAATACATTTTTTTGCATAGATAAAGTGAAAATTATCAACGGTAGAAAAATTACTATAATTTAATAGTCTAGCAATTAATTGTATTTATTCATAAGTTTTGGCGTAAATCTTTTTTTTTAAACAAAAACCCAATAATCGGAAAAAAGTATTATAAATTAAATATATAATACCATACAATATTTGATTATTGATGCATAGAAAAATAATATTGCATTACATATTATGCAATTATATACAATTGAATATAATTTCCTAGTTTTTAGCTTTTAAAAATTAAAAAACATGTTTTTATTATCAAAAAAGTAATATCGTATAGAGATTACATATACATAAAAACTTCATGCGTAATACAAATACATAATTTATTAGCGCAAAATTAGCAAACAATGATTTTCCTAAAGAAAAACATATTTCCATCGAAGCGAAAATGTTGGTTTAAAACTGTTTTTCCTGACCTGATAAACTTTTTACATTGGTTAATAAATTCAATTTTGTTAATATACCTTAAAAAATTTAAAACTAAATTTGCTTTTGTTTCTATATTTTATTTATGTTATTAAAACTCGTGCCCTTTTAATAATCCAACGAATTTAATCTCATAAATATGATTATACACTTTGTTAATTTATTTATAAACTTTTTGATAGTAATTGCATTTAGAAAATAGTCTTATTATCTTAAATAACACTTACCTATTAGTTAAATCATTTTTTCTCAAAAAAAATTTATGAACTCTTGTTACGAATAGGCACCAAGTCATTACACGTAAGTTTCAGAAATCACGCAATATCTTGACAGACGCAAAGCCAATTACGTGGAGGTATAATTATTGTTTGTAAGGCTAAACCTTCAGACTGGCCATTTGTTTTAAAACCTTGAATTTTAGAGATTTATGATTAACCGAATAAAAATGCTTTGCATGTACGGCAACATTTAAAGTTATTATGCAAATGTGAAATTGTTGCAAACCAATTTTTTTGTCAACGTAATCGTTTAGCAATCATTTTAATAATTTTAATATATGTAAGCATATTTTTGCTGCGAAAATATGATAAATGCGTTATTGAAAAAGTGAAAGAGAATTTTAGTTTTAAAAATAATTAGATTAGAATTTTAATGAAGTTTTTTTTGAAATTCTATAGCATTGTAACACTTAATTAAATCAGAGCAAATATTTATTTATGAAGATAAATGTAAATTAAATTATAAAATATCAATTTATATCCCAATAAATTTTAATTACTATAACAAATTAATTACAAATTAGCATTATGAATATAACCTGAAATATGGATTTAATGTAGTTTTATGTGGAAGTGTGCATAGGGAAAACAAAGTTAGCACCCGATAGTGTGCAAAATTTTAAATTGCAAAACTTTTTTTAAAACCACTGATTGTCATAATCAAAAACAGAATTTATCAATCGGATGGTTGAGTGACCAACTAGTTTCGCAGTATTTTTTGTGCTATTTAAAAGTTTATTCGTGTTGATACAAAAATAATGATATCAAAATAATACAAAATAAAGAGGATAAACAAAACAAACATTTTATAAAATTTTAATCCTATCCTCGCAGCTTTTTTAAAAATAAAAAAATCACATGATTTTATAAACAAGATCTTATAAACTTAAAACTTGGCCGCAATTGATTCAAAATACTGTATAACTTAGTATATGGCCAAATAACTTTCACGTGCATATTTAGACTACTGAACCCTAATATTGTAATCATTTATCGCTTTAAATTAAGTAATATTGTATTATTAATTTGTTGATTACTTTAATGGTTTTTCCAATAATACGCGCTTATTCATTATAAATAGGAAGCGCAAGTTATCTTTAAATAAAATTATTGCTAGTTCTTACGCAACAGAAATAAAAAAAGTAATTTATTCTCAATTTCTCAATTGAACTGTCGTTAAATAATTACTATGTTGTCAACATTATTATTGTTATGACAGTTAACAATGACTAGAGTTTATTGATCTCACTGCCATTAGTCTACAACTTGTTTTAGATTCCGATTGAATAATTTAATGTTATCGCAACAACTCTAGAATTAATTTTATTAAAATATATACATTTTCCAGTCATCTCAATCAAACAACAAAAATTTACCGCATCATCATATGCATGTTTTATTTAAATATATATAATTATCGATGTTAATTTAGCTGTGATTTATAAATTTTAAACTTTTTGAAAGTATTAGCCCAAAACTTTTTCTAATATTATCTTGAATACGTTCGCCTCTGTTATATGTAAGTTTAAATTATGGACGTTTTGCGGATAAATCAGATTAACGGAATAAAAGCACTTAAAGTTTATTTTCGGAAACTCTAAGATTAATATCAATTAAATTTTTACTTATCAAAATGGGTCAATCAATATACATCTGATTTCTTATATTATTTTTTATTCTTCTTTCCTCTGTATAGTTAATGATTAAAAAACTTATCGCTAAAGATATAAAACAAAAGTTAGCTTTGAAAGTTTCCCATAAATAAGTTAATTATATTATGGTATCTTGAATTCAATTATAGAAGTATGCAGCATTAAAAATTTAATAATTAAACTTAAAAGTAATTGCATCGCAAGTGCGGGAAATTGAATTCTACTAAAAAAAATTCGAATAGGAAAAGTGCAAATTTCGATTCTATTTTTCTCTGGAAACATTTTTGCCAAACGAGTAAGTTCGAAAGAATTGGATGGAATTATAAGATTTACATTATAAAATGTAATACAGTAGAAAAACTTTTGCGCATTCGAGAACCAATGAACCGAAGTTCTATGCAACAAAAAATTGTTAATTAGCAGCACGTTTTAATGAGAATAGTTTGTGATTCATGCATTCATTAGATATTAATTAAAATAAACTTTTCATTGTATTTTATAACGCTTGAAAGTTCATTAGTGTTTGGGTGTGATAAATATATAATTCATTCTTAAAAACATGTACTTTTCCCACAATTTATGATCACAGAGTTTGAGAAACTTTTACTTCAAGTCTGTACTTTTTAAATTGAAAGTCGTATCCTTTGAACTCTTGAGGGTTTGATTCATACGCTAAATTCAAAACTGTTTGAGATAGCTTTAACTTGTCTATTCTTCGCTTTGAAGGAAATATTTTCTCCCAAAAACTAGTCTAGCATTACCGTAAGTGAGACAACCGTAACTTATGTGGGAGACATGAAATATTACTGCATGTGCAACAGATTTAAATATTTCGGATGTAGCCTTAAGTGCAATAAAATAGAAAAGCTAGATAATTAGATAAAGCGTTAGGCATAAGGAAACTGCGATAATATATAAAAAGATGTAAAAATAGACATGAAAATGAAGATTAGGCTTAAGTTTCAAAAATTACTTGAAACCCCCCATAGTTTGAGATTTAACTTTAAATTTGTCTATAGATGCAGATTCAAAACATACAAAAAGTATTCAACAAAAGTACTACTATCCCCAATTGATAATATTATTTTATAAATTTTTAAAATACTTTATTTTTTTATAAAACGAAAAGTTAAATAAAATAATTAAAAGAAAAAATCAAACCTAATTAAATTAAGCAAATTTTATATAAGGACCTTAAATATTATATTTTATTAATTATTAATTCTATTTGTATGGCCTGTATTATTAAAATGAAATGAAAATAAAATTTCGAATCTATAAATAATTTTTGTTAGTTTGAAAATCGCTATTTATTCAGAATTCGAGAATTTCAAAAAAATGATGTTTAACTAATAATTAGTGATGACTTGCAGCAAACCACAGTGTCGTTATCGATTCAATGAGTACAGTATTGTTAACCTGTGACAGAAATTATCGAGTGGTATGTAGAATAGAAATTTGCAAATGCATTTTTTCCAACTGATTTATCACATTAATTAGAAGTTTCGACAACACTTCATTTCTATTTCAAACGCGAACTTTTACTTTATTTATAAACTTATGTAATTAAAAAGTTAAGATACTAAACTTTCTGAAGTGAATATGATGTTAAGATTGTCATCAAAACAAGATTTGTTTTTTTTCGCATAACATGGCATATAAATAGCTAGTCATTTATATTAACCGTACGTTACACTCGTTTTTCACTATTTTTATAACATTTTCTATTTTAGTTCAAAGGGCGCGACATTTGGTTTCGAAAGGCAAATCAGGTGAAATTTAATTTATAAGTAATAAAGACAAATACATATTTTATATTACCGAATATTTTTCTATAATTATTTGTTTTTATTTATGGCAATTAACTTTTACACTATCAGGTTCAAACGACGCGTACGTTATCATACAGAATAAAAATGAAAAGTTTCAAACATCGATCACAGAGCAGTCAATTGACCCGACTTGGAATGAAGAATGCGATTTGTTAGTATAGCCTTTTTATTATCTTATATTTTTTAACGAAAATTTTCTTCTTTTTTATGGGAATAAAAACTAAAATCTAAAACATAATTATACTATATTTAAGTGCACACTCAAAGACATTAATAGTAATTATATAAATATTTATGATAACTCGCTAAGATTTTATACCACCACTAATAATAATTATAATTAAGATACGTGTTTAAACAGATTTTTCTTATTTTCCTCCGCTATTCGGTTCTACACTTATTTAATTATGCCAAGGATTTTCAATGTTATAAAATTGTTCCACTGATCTTTTATCCTAATAAAAATTATTGCTCAATTAAACATAGGATTAGCTATGAATGTAAGCTATTCATTGTTTAACATTATAATTGAGTAATCTTAAGAATTTTTATAAAATTTTCTGAGTTACTGACTATTGATGTTTAATACCTAATAATCTGAAAACTAATTAAAACTATCTATTAAACTAGAAAATTCAATTCAATTATATGGTAGATAGTTTATGGTGGATAGTTTTGAATTCAAAAGAAATAACTCCCTCCCCTTTTAAATTTACCAAAATTTATTTTTATAAATTCATATTTTAAGCACGATTGCATAACGTTTTTTTAATTACGCATTCGTATAATTTCCCGATAGTTAAATATGGGATATTAAATTTTACCAAAATTATTTATATGATTCATAACACAGAAAAATTCGCTTATCATTTTCGAAGATTTTTCTAATTAATTCACAGGATTTATCAATGTTGTCTTAATGCGCTAACAATGCAGAAACTAACCTGAAATAAGATATAAAAAAGAAAAACGAAAAAAAAGAAAAAAATATTAAGATAAATTTTAGAGATTAAAGTTTGTAAAAACAATTTTGTTTTTCAATTCTCTAAAGAGTTTTGATTTTTTTCTTGTTTGCAGATCAATTGATCAATTAATTTAAAGAGAAAATAACCTTCAATTAATGACCTATTAATGCTTAATACAATTAGCACTAATTTTTTGCCGTTCATTTTTTTACCTCACATGCTCGAACACCAACATTAAATCATCTATTATTACTAGTATATCAATTAAATTACCAACGATCATAAAAAATAAATATTATTTGTTTTTTAAAATAGATATGACCGAAAGCAAAGTTTACTGACCCAGACATTGCACAGTGAAAAAGAGAAAGAAAACTAACTATTTCTGATATAAACCCTTTTAATTGGTTTACATGTAATTTATAATTAACCGATTTTTTTAATTGTTGACCGTAAACTTTGTTGATGCTGCTGTCTTTTTTGTTTATAAATATTTTTAAATCAAGCAAAAAATTTGAGACAAGTTTTTATTTCGTTATGAAATTAATTAAAAAATTTTCCCAAAACAATTTCATTTTTTAATTGCACTTAAGACTTATCGAAGATAAAGAAACAGATGTCGTAAAGTTAACCTTATATCACCGAAACCTATTCGGTTTAGCCGACGAATTTTTAGGCCAGACATTCATACCACTCAAAGATTATGACATCTATGAGCGACCAAAGAGTAGATGGTACGCACTGGAAGGCAAAACAACGAAGAAAGCGGCAAAAAATCGTGGCGAAATCGAAGTGCGCATCTCATTCATAGTGAAAAGTAGCTGCAATACTAGCAAAAAGAAAACCGGAACCCATAATAGTCTACTGGATATTAGAAGTGCACTGCGAAGCGACACATCAAACAGTTCTTCAATCCAATCGCAACCGAATAGCATCGAGGAAAACAGTGATATAACAAAAGGTGCAATATTTGGCAGACGAAAGTACTCGATGAGTGGCTTTAATAATAAATTACCAAAGATAGCGAACAGAAGTTTTTCGTTTAAATTGGAAACGCTTAACTCGAAACGCAAGTCAATGGTGGAACGAATTATGCACAGCAAACCGAACAACACTGGCGTCGCAGCAAAAACTAACGGAAGCGGCAAAGAAAAAGTTAACGAGATTCTAAAGAAAGAAAAGAGTTTAGAAAAAATCGAACCAATTTGCGAGACAACAACCACACAGGCGGATAAAAACAGTTTTACGGCGAATAATAACAAAATTAATGGGAAAAGTGAGAAAAAGTTAAAACAGGAAACAACGGGAACGCATCAAACGAAGTCAAGTTCGCAACAAATCGCGACAAGCGGACCATTGAAGAGGGCATTAAGCAGCAGTAATGTGCTTCACTTAAGCCATATTAACATAATGCCAGTCAAACCAAGTCGCGACCGTTCGGCAACAATAACTTCCGCTAACTATGATTTAACTAGAGATAACTACCAATTTAACGCTTCGGAACTTAATTCGCAGGGAAATCGTGGCAGCGATGAGAACTATCACAATGCCACTCAACCATTAGTGTTACCATTGAACAAATTTAGTTTCTCCAGGCAATTGCCCGCTATATCATCGACACTCAGCAAACAAATGTGTATGTGTTTGCGCTAACAAATAATAGCTTATGTCAATCACATTTTAATTTTATCTCTGTGTTTAGATGAACGACGACATACCATCGATATAAACGACGCGATTCCTAATTTACTGTTATCGTCGTCGCAATTTGTAGGAAAGCGCGACACGCAGACCAGTCCTGACTCGCTTTATTCCTCCACTGATTCTCTACTCAATAAAAAGTCATCGTCACCTAAAGCTAATTATCGCAAGTACGAAAGCTTGAATAAAGAGGTAAATTGTTATGTTTGTGTTTATTACGCCCAGCAATATTAACTTCTCGAAATCTTAACAAAAATTTAAGTATAAACCATTAGGATTACACATTAATACAGAAGTTAGGCAATTATAGTTAAAAACAAAAACCAACACATTCATATGGAGCTCAAATCCATTAGCTGGACATTAACAGATAAAAATAAATACCTATTGTATTCACATTAATATTGGTCTAAGGATTATTCGTTTGTGAAGTTGCTTGTATAGCATTTACATGTGATAATAAGTAGGGATGTGAATAATGTTTGAACTAATGATTGAATAAAAATGTAATCATTTCTATTAAAAATGAGTCGATGAATCTAATAAGACCAAAAATAGAGAAATTTATGCAAACGAATTGAACGATTTTTTAAATTTTGAAAGATTTTTCAATTTTTGATGAACATCTATTAAATAGCTGAATTTCCTAATAATTTCTGTTATTTAATTATAATTTTTCTAATATTTTAAAAGTCAAAATCTTTCTTTAATTATAAATTAGAAAATTATAAAACTGAATAAAATTGCGCAAGAATTTTAATTTCAATTTTTGTTAATATTTTTCACGATACGTTATTATGCAGCATTAAACTGTATGATTTTTACTGTATATAGCAGATTATTGCGACAACAGAAATTAAGTTGATAACACTAACTTAAAACTATATTTTTCATATTTTGCATTCTTTTCGTTAGAACTAATTTTTGTAATTAAATTCAAATATTTTTTAGAACGCTTTTTAAAATTTTCCCAAACGATTAATGAACGATTTTGAATTTTTGTCTAACAATTTTCTAACGACTTCCCTTATAATTAGCAGTGAAATCTTCAAAGAAAAGTTCAAGAAAAAAATCTACTATTTCTTCGTTAATAGTTCAAAAATTTTGCATGTAAAAAATACTAATTTTAAAATAACTCTATTAGTGTGTAACAGAGGATTAAAAGAATAAAATTTTTCCCTTTTTAATAGGAACTCATCGAACTAATTGAAAGTCAACAAATCACTGTTTGCCGATTGAACGAGCAAATCAACGATCTCGAAGAATATATCGATAATTTATTAGTGAGAGTCATAGAAAATTCTCCGCGAATTCTTCACAACACGTATCGATACAAAACGCGACATCGAATTTAATAGTACCAGCACAACAAAAACTAATTAAAAACGTTTTGTATTGCTAAACATGCATGCATTATGCGATGGTTTGTGTTTGAAATTAGTCACGCGTTTAAAAATTATCGGAATTATTTTTTTGCGATTGTTTTGTTAACCATATATAAGTTGTACCACAAACGTGAAGTTGTTTCGCTTTTGTTTGACACTTTAAAACGAAATTTCATTATTTACTTAAAAATGTTGAGATATATTATTGTTGGCTAACAAAGGCGAACTATCTTACATTATTATGCGCAGCGATAAGGTATACAATATATATTACATAAATTTCAATATAAGTAACTGTACTCTCGTTATGCAAAAAATAAAAATAAAAGTACAATTAATATTATATGCTAATAATGAAAAAATGCAAAGTTTGGAAATAATTTTTAAATTAAATCACATTCCGTAAGATTTCGGATAATGAATGGCTATACTCTCTCGCCTAACATAATACGTCTCGATTTATTCAGAAAATCAACAAATTTCTAACGAGGATTATAAATATTTCTATAAATTGTGAATGTATAGATTTTCCATCGTGATATGAATTTTTTATTTTTGATTTACATATATCTAGAAAGTGCGTTAAATAATTTTTTAAAATAATTTTAATTCCGTTAACATACTTTTGACTTTCCATAGAATCATTGATTAATTCTAATGACTTCGATAACTTATGTTCCAAAAAAAGCTGATTTAAAAATAATTAAAATACTATTAAAATATCGACTGAGAAGTTGAACTAAAGAGATTTTAAAGAAATTAAATTAACTATATTAAAAATAGTATATCATTATTTGATGAACATTAAGTTATTCAGAGACAAGTAAAATTAATCATTATTTTAAAATCAATAAATGAAGAAATGATTTTGAAAATTAACCTAATAAATAATGATTGCAATTTTATAATTAAAAATTCTAAAAAATAGTAATCAATACTTAGTCGCTAATAAAATAACTGCATTTATAGCATATAAGTTTATTACTGATTCTTATTTCTTTCAAATAATACAACAGAATAAATTTATCTAAAACGAAACGCTGATTTAATTCGTATTACATTCCTCTAAATAAAGTAAATTCCGATATAGAGATTGACTTGAAATAATAATTAAATTACTCAATTATGGCTTCAAATAAATGGAGACAAATCACTAATAGAAAAGTGATACCAATAATATTATTTTCCGGACCAATGAAAATTGATTTAAGATTTTTTGGGAATTATCTGGAATTTAATAGGGAAACTGTCAATTATAAATACTATTTGACATGTTTTTGGATTGTAATAAATATCATACGTTATCTTATTTATGTAATTTTCTTTCATTACCAAATACAGTGGATATATTTTCTAGAACTACTTCGACATTTAAAGGGATTACTTTTATTTATTCATTTGGTTGGTCTATTGTATTTAATTCTTGCACTATCCTTTATAGTATTGCTAAATAAAAGTCATAAACGATGTGATAATTGGATCACTATATTTGAAGTTCTACGTGGTTTGAAACCAAATAGAAATCTTGATTTTAACTATGTTTCACATTATAAAAAATTTTATGATATTGTCAAAATATTACGTTTTCTTATATTCAAAGTATACTATCTTTTCAATTTTATATTTATATCGTATATATTTGTCTTATTAATATATAACTATAATCTTTACGAAATAATATGTTATGGTTTAATAGAATTTTTCGTTTTGTTTCTAACATTTTTTATTCCTCAGATTATTATTATCCAAATACTAATTTATCACTTTGTAGTCATGATATACTGTAAACTACGTTTGGATTCAATTAATTTATTATTTTCTCTACAATTTACTCAATGTTTAAGCAATCAAAGATCATTTAATATTATATCCAAACATAATTCTGTTGCCAAAATTATATTCGTATATAATAAGTTTTGGAAAAACATCCATTTTGTTGCATTATACTCAATGTTCGTGGTATTACTATTATCATATCACTTTGTATTATTTACTAAAATAGATTCAATCATCATTTTTTCACTTGGATTTGTAATAACAATTGCAATCACTTTATTTTTATTATTAATGTCAATGAATATTTATCGAGTTAACGACACTGGAAAATATACTTTCAAATTAGCGTATAAATTATATTCATTATGGTTTCCTAATACTAATGTTAAAACAAAAATCAAGGTATGGTCGATCATGAATAAAAAAATTGTTTTATAAATTTTCATTTTAATCGAACAAATCCTATGAATTAAATAAATCTAAATACGCAGTTATTATCGTTAATTGAGAGGATAAATAATTCGAAGAATTTAATTGGATTTTCGTGTGGAACCCAATTTGTTTTTACGCGATTTGTAGCCTTTAAAGTAAGTAGTTTTTCTTAGAATTGAAAGTGAATGAATTAATTTTTTTTCAATTTTTCAAGATTCTAGTACTATTTGTCAGATATTTTATTTTACTGCATAAACGTTCAAAATCTATAACTTAAAGAGAATCCATTTTTAATGACTAAAAGTAACAAAAAAATATGGAGGAATCGTTAGGTATAAAATAAATAGCGATAAATGCATAATCATTGTTCCTGCGATACACACAATAATATTTAGATCGAAGCCTATAGTCATCATTAAACTTTAAATATTTCATGATTAATATTAGTATTTAAAAATTTTTAATTTTATAATTTAGTATTAAGTTTCATTTTAGACTTTGTTAGTTAAAATTAAAATGTAAAAATTGTTTAATTTTATTTAATAAAAAGTGGCCACAAGACTTTATTAAATATATAATCAAGTGTTTGCGTATAACAGGTATGCCCGCTTGTAAAAACTGTAAATAAAAAAACTGGTTAAAAACTCGATTAAAAGTACTTTTTTAGTGCTTTAACATGATGTATCATCCATCTGAGGTACGCCTAACACATTTTTGACGCATACTAACCCGTTACATCACATTTATGAATAATATTTCATTTATTAATACTTTTCAAATGACAAAAAGTCTAATAATTAGTAAAAACTTTTATTGTCTTGAACTATTGGTTAGCTTTTGTCGCTTTTTGTATATATGATTTAACATTATGATTATTAATGAGGTGTATTTTCAATTCACTATAAGTTAGTCGTTATCAGACCTTTGATCTGTTCGGTCGCCTTTGAAGCGAATTTTTTTAAAATAAATAACTTATCTATATTAATAAAAATTTTCTGTTTATTCATTTTATTTTAATCTAAAATTATAGTGCGGACCGATTGTACGATCACTGATTAAAAAACGTTGTAAGTCTAAATCATTAGATTATAATTTGATTACAGTTAAACATTTGGAGTATAGAGTGTTCCGAGAAAAGGGACATAAAGTGCGGAGCGATTCTCCGATCATTTAGTTATTGAATCATTTCTGAAGTTTCCGATTAGCGATTTCAGTGTCACACACCCCCTGCTATTAGCTGTGGTTTCCTTGCGTTCCCTTGGCTTATAGCGTATTTCACATCTATGTATGTCTTGCCGATACATTTACTTGAGATATGAATTTACTTAATACTTAATGCATAAATAATTATAATACATTATCTTTTGTGTAACTTAAATATATTTAATAAATAATCATCAAAATCTAATTCTTCATATTTGCTGCTGAATAATTCCTATATTTTAACGAAAGTAGAATGTAAATGTATGGCTTTGGTGATTCCCATGATGTATGGCTTTACCCATGTGTACATAATGAGAATCATCAGAACCATGAGAATCGCCAAAGCCATACATTTATGTGTCCATCGATTAAGCCATACATTTATGTGTCCATCTCCAGAACCATACACCATGAGATTCTCCAGAACCATGCACCATGAGATTCTCCAGAACCATGCACCATGAGATTCTCCAGAACCATACACCAAGAGATTCTCCAGAACCATGCGCCATGAGATTCTCCAGAACCATACACCATGAGATTCTCCAGAACCATGCAACATGAAATTCTCCAGAACCATGCACCATGAGATTCTCCAGAACCATACACCATGAGATATTCCAGAACCATACACCATGAGATTCTCAAGAACCATACAACAAGAGATTCTCCAGAACCATACACCATGAGATTCTCCAGAACCATACACCATGAGATTCTCCAGAACCATACACCATGAGATTCTCCAGAACCATACACCATGAGATTCTCCAGAACCATACACCATGA
>JAQIXJ010002831.1:0-14612 GCA_034700185.1 Phthiracarus laevigatus
TTTGGCTATTTTTAAAAAATTCTTGCCTATTTCGAAACAATTTTGTGTATTTTTGACCCCGTAAAGCCAAATTTGAGGATACTTTTTTGCAATTTTGACCCCATATTTTGTCCTTTTAGAATAGTTCAAAATCCCTTTATTAAAGTAAGAAATTAATCCAATTCCCTTTATTATAGTAAAGATCAAAATCCTTTTATTAGCATAAAACGGTGAAAATCCCTTAATTAAAGTAAAAAGTTGGTAAAATCCCTTTATTAGAGTAAAGATCGAAATCCCTTTATTAAAGTAAGAGTGTGCACAGACGGACGGACGGACGGACGGACAGACGGACGGACATAGTCAAATCCATATATCTGACAAATTTGCAAAGTCAGATAAAAAAATCTATTATATATTACAATTCCCGATGCGATTTTAGGCTTTTTTTGACATAATTCTTGACTATAAAGCAAATTATAAATTATTCTAGAACCAAGATTACCCTGTTTTTGTTGTATTTGACCTAATTTATGACAATTTTGTTCTCTTATTTTCATATTTTGACATTCTTTGTACTCTTTATAGCAAATACCTTAAATTCATCTTTATTAAATTAAAAAATCCTGCTAATCGCTTAATTAACTTAAGAAATTAGTAAAATCCATTAATTTAATATAGACCAAATTCCCATGATTAACACAAGAGTGAGGACAGTGAAAACAATTTATTGGCATTAAATTGAATAGTTATTTGCAGTCTAAAACTAAAGGTGCTAATAATTTGTTTTTGTGAAAAATACCAAACATAACCTTCTTTCTATGATCTAATACCATTTATAAAATTTTAACTTATGCAATATTTATAAAAACATATAGTGATTAAAAACACAATCTTTAAATCCTGTTTTTTGATAACTGTATCTATACTTTTAATAGACGTTAAAATTTATTAAGCATTTGTTTTCAAGAGTCTATAATAGCTCAGATAAGTTATCTGACTTTCATACCAATGCTTTTTATCAACAAATTCTTACTTAATAAATTTTATGTAAAATATCATAACTACATAGCATATTAATTATGTTTACAAGTATGTAAGAATTTTTTAATTTTTGCTAATTACATACTATTATAAATAAAGATGTTTGCACACATTGCCGAACTAAATCGACGTCGAAAATCGAGAGAACACGCAATCTAGTGAAAAGCATTCAGAAAAGTGTATAATTGTAGTGACAGAAACGGTAACAGAATCAAAGCCAATGATCCACTTGAGCGTAACGGACACCCATAATGGGGTCATTCAGAAGTTTGTTTGGTTAACAATTGACATTTGTAATATCCTTTTTTTCTTATAATTCGCAAAATAATTGAGGTATATTATTAAAATTGACACATTACAAGAGTGTGCAGCATTCTATTGATTGTGTTTCCTCTACAACTTAACATGGCCATATAAGGTTTAAAATAGTTTCTTGCATATGTATTTAAGTTTGCTCTATTTAAATTGAAACCAAAATTAAAATGAGGTCTAAAATACAAGCATTATTTTAGACGTCAGTAAATTGTATTTTTTTGAAGGAAATCCTTAAGTTTTTTTCGGAATTTGTGATTCATTGCTTATTATAGATAACTATCAGGTACAATCTTCTCCCAATTGTTTCACATGTTAAAATATTTTAACTTATGCATTCATTTTTGAATTTAAGAAAACAAATAGTGATTAAAAATACAATCTACCAAAACAGTTTTACAGGTTTTTTTTGATAACTGTATTTATACTTTTACTAAACGTTAATAGGTAAAAAGCTTTTGTTTGAAGAGTTTCTAGAGTTCAGATAAGTTATCTGCCTTTTATTGCAATATTTTTGTTCTCAACATTTACTTACTTAAAAAAATTTATGTAAAAATTCATAAATACATATTGTTTAAGTATTCGTTAGAATTTTAACTTTTTTGAAGTTTCAAACGATTTTAAAAAAATTATTGGCACATAATGCTGAACGACATCGACACTGAAAAACGAGAAAACATTGAATCTGGTGAAAAACATCCAGAAATTTGCATTAATGTAGTGACAGAAACGGAAACGGAATCAACTCCACTGATCAATTCGACCGTAAATGACACCCATATTGGCGTCGTTAAGAAGTTTGTTGGATTAACTTTTGGCAAAAGTAATATTTCTAATTTATTATATATCGCAAAATAATTGAAGTTCTTTTATAATTAATATAGTTAGCATTATAAATGGTCAATTTTTTTTGTTTTCGACTTCACTTGTGATGATAGTTATCGGTAATCAATAATTATATTTGTTTTATGAAAAATCAAACGTAAACATAATCCACACGTATTTTTAAGGTTCAGTTTACGCTAACGATTGTCCGATATCTCCAATTATTCCAGCCATTCTAATCCTGACAGGATTGAGTTGGATATTGCTAACTATTGCCATATGGTGTGCCGAATATAATAAATGCAGCTCAACAAAAGAATCTAATCTACTGTTACCGCTATCATTTATATCGTTCATCGGTTTTATAGCGTGTAAGCTATAATTTACAATTTATTATTTATGCGCTTTTTTGGCCATAATTTTATTTTTTAGTGTGTTTTAAGGTGTATGGCAAATACAAACCCGATTTCTCGGATACGGGTTCGTTACACTATTGCAATAGTACTTTGTATTGGTTCGAATTCTGGTTTATTAACATAAGCATTATAATCTACTTATTAATTCCGTTTTTTCTTTGTTATATTCGCCAAAATAACTAAGTTTAGCATATAAACTATCAAATAAAACTAGAATAATTTTAAAGATTTTCTTTGAACTTTATAACTAAAATAGTTTAAACAGACTTACAAAATCTCAACAAACTTGATAAATTAACAAATATTTTAGGCTAATGAGTTGAAGCTGACGTGGGTGAGTCTAAATAGCTAATCAGTTTTGTCAGTCATCATATATAAATTATATTGAATTATAATTGAAAAGTATGAATACATTAAATTGAATTTGTATTGAGTAACTAGAAATTAGGCCCATCTTCTGTGGGCGTATATGGCTTACATTTTGATAAAAAATTGTTAGGAGTCTACCAAAATTAAAAGATGTTTATCTGCAAAGAAATAGAAGTACTGTTTATCAGATAACTGCTGCATCCAGTTTTTGAACAAAGTTGCCCACATCATCGAGTAAACCTTCATTAAACTCAGCTCTATGGTTTTAGTTGAATGCTATATGCGTCGAATAGTATTTATATACAGGACACTATCCACCCAGTTTTGATTCAACCCACCCAAGCCTCGCGCCACCCACCCATGCCGGACTCCCACCCATGTCACACTCCACCCACCAATGCCGGACTACGCCTGCCTTTGCCAGACATCACCCTCCCATGCCATTACTACACCAACCAATCCCGTACTCCAATCCTTGTTATTTAATTAAATTTGAGTATTTTATTTGAGAGTATACTTTTCTCCTAGAAAGCAATATTTAATTTTAATAATAGTTCATATTAGTCTTTTTAAATTATGAATTTTTTATCATTTTTCATTGTTAAAAATTTTTAAAAATTTTAAACTATTATCCCAACAAACGTCAGTAATTCCAATGTATAGAACCTTCTAAGTGGTATGGCGATCAGTTCCTAGTGTATGTGAGCTGTTCTAAGTCAGAATCTTAGACACTATGACATGTCTTAAGCAAACATTTGACCACAAATGTTTATATTTTTACAAACGTTATTTCCACCATTGTGGACACTCGGAGGAAGAGGTGTGACGAACAGTTCCTATTGTATATGCATCGCTCTATGTGCAGACTTTTAAACAATAAGGTATGTCTTAACCACGTAAATAATTCAGTTATCTTCCGACTAGCAGGTTATTACATATACGGTTGTTTTGGATTTGTCTTAGTTCTAGGTCAAAGTTTGCTGAAAATAGTTTACCACAGGAGATTTTAGAAAAGTGTCTTATAAAACTGGGGTGCAATCTATAGTATGAGCCGATTTTAGTGATTATTTAATTAAAAATGCTAAGTAGTCAGAGGAAGTCGCAAGCGAAACGCTCTTAGTGGATATGCACTGTTACAATTTTTGTTTTAGTCACATAAAACTTTGTCTAAATTTTTTCAATTTATTCAAATTTTTTAATTTTTTTGGATTATTTTATCATTTTTTACAATTTTTTCATTTTTTTATTTTTCATTTTTTACATTTTTTTAAAAACTGCGGAAACCGCGACAGACGGACAGACAGACGTAAAGACATGGTCGAAACCATTAGCTCTACTTTTTTGTAAAAATTTAGATAAAATATTTTCAGTATAGTAGTCATTTTTCATTTTTTGGTAGGTGGGTAAACTTTTTGAGAATTTCTTGTGGGGGATAACCCCATCGTACCCTGCTCTCTGGGACACCCCGACATTAGATTAGAAAGTTAAGATAATTTATCATCATATTCTTACATAGTTAATGTATCACGAAAACATTTCAAACCAAACTGAAATAAACATTTACATTGTACCGGTATATATCTAAGATAGCGAAGTGTGTAACTATTTTTTACGTTATTTTCAATTAAAATCAAAGAATTACTATATTTTTAGAGGACTGATAAATTCTTAGCTTTTAACTTTTGTTAATTTTTTATGATTTGTGAGTTTATTTATTTGTAGTGAAATGTGGGCTTCGTTTGAGCAGACAGGTTGGCTTTGTCAGCCAATCTAACAACTATTTCACCAATAATGCTTGCATTCAACACGTCTTAATGATAACTAGCTGCTATTACACACAAAACTGATTACATTACATATTTAAAGCATTTATAGAACCAGTTTAGCAAATCTTTATAACTCCAAATAATATAAGTTACACACTTATTGAACAATAACATCTATTAATAGCACAATTTACTATAATGATGAACATCAACTTTTATAATAAGTAAATAGATTTTGTGTTGAAATTAAGATAATGTTAGAATGGGTATCAAGTGGATCTTTTTTGAATTGGAATTCAATATCAAATATCGAGTCATTGTAACACTTTAGTAGAAAAACTGAATAAAAACAACTACATCTTAGTGTGCAAATCAGTTTTTAGTTATTTTGGAGCTGAAGTAAATTTTATACTTAAACTGTATGTATACTTCGTATTACTACGATTTTATAATATATTTCAACAGTTGTTACTTCCATTAATTGAAGCTATTCATTGTGATTATTATTATTTGTCTAATTTGTTTGCGCATTTCTAGCAAAATTTGGGATTGCATGGTAATCGCAGTTGCAGAATGCAACCGTTAAGGCATTCACAACAAACATATCGTAATAACGGTAACGCTTAAATTGGTTCATTAAAAAATAATGTTAATACATCAATGGTTGTTTCATATTATTAATAAATGTCGGTTACAAAATTCGTAAATAGCATGCGTTTTTGCATTGCACTCAATGTAAATTGACATTCGATGCTTTAAATTAGATGACAAATTTCTGTTAGGATTGGCTAATTATCAACACGCTTAAACAGTTTAATTTAATCTTATTTTAATAATAAACCAAACTTGAATTAAAACTATGCATTAAAACTAATAATAACATTTAAACAAAATAAAAATGTATATATAGTAAATAACCATTATTCGTCACAGCCAATATTCGTCACAAAATAAAATTAAAAACTTTTCGGTTTTACTATAATAATTAAAAATAAATGTTTAAAACAGTTTCTTTTGTTTTTAAAGTAAAAATATTTATTTTGTTATTATTATAATGTGCATATATTTTTGGATATATGTTTTGGGGCCCTAAAAAAAGGCCGTTTTGGCATCTATCGTTGTCCATAAAAATAAAAAAATAGGTTAGTTTTTTGAAATAAAAATATCAAATAATAAAAAGGAGGGAGGGTGCATGTTCTATGACTATCCACCAGGGTGCCTAGTCATATTCCAACGGAATTACTTTATATTGCACTCCGGCATGGTCTGATATTTAGTATGGGGAACGTAAAATAAAAAATAAAAAAGGTGACCCTATGCCGGGCCACCTGGTTATACCTTATGTCCGAAAATAATGAAAATATTTATTTAATTACGGGGAAACCATAATTCAATTTCGTCGATCTGAAAAAATTAATTAATAATTCAAAACTTGAACTATATTTAAGTATGGGAATGGGTTGGGATGGGTTTTTATGGTAAAAAAGTATTAAAAAATAGTATTAGATTTTAAGTAAGGGAGTGGGTTGTAATAGGTTTTTATATTAAAAAGTTATTAAAATATATTAATATTTTTTATGTAAGGGAGTGGGTTGGGATAGGTATTTATATTGAAAATTTGTTAAAAAAAATATAAATATTTTTTAAGTAAGGGAGTGGTCTGGGATAGGTATCTATATTTAAAATTTATTTAAAAAATTAATATTTTTCAATTAAGAAAATAGTTTGGGATAGGTTTTTAAAATTAAAATTTATTAAAAAATATTAAAACTTAGGGAGAAGATAGCGATAGGTTTTTTTATTGAAAAATTAATAAAATATGTAATTTTTTAAGTATGGGAGTGGGTTGGGCTATGTTTTTATATTTAAAAATTACATCATTCTGGACAAAGCAAGAGAAATATCGACTTCGAGGATCTTCCTCTTCTGCGCAAGAAAAGCAAACTGTACGACTACTATTAGATGGAGCACTACAGTCAACCAAATGTCCATAGCCTCTACGTATATTGTTTGATTTTGCAAGACATCTTGATACTATTGGGCTAGTAAACACATTTTGAATTTCGCCCATTAAGAAGTCAATCTCTGGTTGACTAGAAGTGTTCTTACCAGAAGCATCTAGCCTCTCAAAAAAGTTCTGTTCGCCATTATCGTTCCACGGACAAGCCACTTTTATTTCTTGTTCAGCTACTGCATAACTATCTGGAGGCCAAATACCAGATTTACGGAAACCGTTCTTTGCATAATCTGGTTTTATGCGCTGCCATGCATCTCGAAAAAGCTGTGCAAATTATTTTTTCGCATTTTTGGCTGTTGCTTATCCAACACTTGCGACCAGAACTTTTTAAGCTGATTGGAAAACTTTTCATAATAAAAAGTCCTAAATTTTTTATAAAGACACAAGTGTAAAATATAAAATTTAATTAATTAAGTTAAAAAAGGTCAACAGAAATTTCAACCGAAATTGTACATTACTTTCAACCGAAAACCGACCGAATTTTAACATTTTTCTGACTTAATTTTCTGATCCCTAGTAATTATATTAGAATAATTTGAGGAATATATTGTGAAAACAAAATCAGTCTGGAGTATTCATCACACTAAAGAGTTTAGTAGATTTATGGAAGAATATTTGTTAAACTTCAATGTTATAGACGATTATAAGTATAAAACTTTTTCATATACTTTTTTATCGTGTTTTTATAACTGTGTGATTATGTGCATTATTTAAATAATGTTTACAATATTCTTTAATTTATATTTGCAAATTAACATATAAAATCTAACCCTTCACTTTTTATCTAATAGAATATGAAAAGTTTAATTGATGTTATATTGAGTTTTAGGCATTTGTCACAATATTTTGATAAAGTTAGAGAAAGTTAATGACACCGAAAAAACATCCATGAATTTAAAATGCAAATAAAATAAAACTGAAGAAAAAGAATTTTTTTGAATGCATTAAAGTACTAGATAACAAAATACTAGAGAATAGTGTAAAAAATAGTGAAAATAGACAACAATTTTATTTGTTAAATCTAATGATAGATTATATTGCCTCGAATTATTTTATTTTATTACTATACAATGTCAATTAAGCATAAAAAACTTATAAACTTTAACTCAAGTTAAATCAGTACGTTATTCTTCATGATAAAATGTAAATCACGTTAGAAGTGTAATGCGATCAACAATAATTCTTCACGAACAGCAGAACCCAAACCAAAATAACGCACATAGAAATATAATAATAATAATAATCCGGCGATGATTATAATTGTATTGACGCACCAAAATGAGAACAAATATAAAACACTATTGCAATAGTCTATCGAATTTGTATCATTGAAATCGGGTTTATAAATGCTGTAAACCAGAACAGACACTATAAAATAACGATAAGCAATAATTAATTGCTTTAATATTTGTTTATAAAATGTATTTTACACGTTATAAAGGATGCAGTGAATGCACAGTGATAGCAGTTATTGCGATTATTTTCAGTCTTGGATTTAGATTTGGGCCGCTTTTAATATATCTCAGAAAGTAGAGCATAATAAACATTAATGTCAAACTATTCAACCAAAGAAAGTATGGAAGGACTGGTTGTTTCGGGCAATCGTGTACGTAAACCGAACCTTCAAAAAATGAGGCAATTATTTAAGTTTTGATTTTTACTACAACAAAATATAATTTTTTTGTTACCGTAAACCATCATTGCAAATGAAATCGCATTCAAAATAATTACCACAAAACCGGGAACTAAGTAAATAATTAAAATTTCAATATTTTAAACAAATTCAAAAATAAATATTATACTAATAGAGTGACACGTGACTTGCGTTCTCCTTCCGATTATTGGCGTTGTTTCCGTTTCCATATCTGTATTTATACAAATTCCTGATATTCGTTCTACAGTTTCATTGTGTTCTATACTTTCGGTGTCGATGTTGTGTGGCATCGCGTCTCAAAAGAATTATTTTATTAAGATGTTTAAATTTAAAATAAATCAAAAAATAGTTACTCACTACGCAACAATTAATATATAAATGTTTTTTATTTCAGTTTAGTTAATAATATATATGCGATAACAATAACCACATAAGATGCTGATTAGTCATCTGAACGTAACCAAACTATTGAAAGTAAATGCATTATAACTAAAAGTTACAGTTTGACGAATAGATACAGTTTTAGTATGACATTGACAAATATATTTACTTCAACTCCAAAATAGTTCTAAAAACAGATTTGCTCCAACGTTGGGGTTGTTTTTCTTCAGTTTTATAATGAAGTGCCAAAAAGATTGAAATTTGATTTTTAACTTCAATTCCAATAAACTCTACTTGATCCACATCCTAAATTAATCCCAGGGTGTTCCAGAGGGGGTGAAGCAAGGGTTTCCTTCACCATGATTTCTCAAAAAGTTAACTACCTACGTAAAATTGGATAATCTAAACTCAAATATTAAATCTTTATTAATATCATAAAAAAGTATGTGATATAATGTTATAAATATTATTAAAGTAATAAAACATATAATAAAACTAAATATTTCCTAAAAAGATAATGTTTTTTGTGTTTTATAGTGCTTAAAGATAAAGTCTATATTCTGTTTTGTTTTTTTGAATTTTTTACCTCACTTTTTTTTATAAAAAGGCGAGCTTATGCTTTTGACCATGTCCGTCTGTCCGTCTGTACGTTCGCAGACTTACATAAATTAAGGAATATTGACTTTTCCACTTGGTTAAACAACTATTTTGTTGATTTATAAGTATGTATTGAAGTGAGCTCCCTATGAATATGTCATTCTTGTTTACAATTATTATCAACTTATGTGATATGTATATCTATAATGTTAATTAATTCGAACATTGTTACAAATATTTCGCGCGTATCATAGATTCGAAAGTTTCTTACTTGTTTTCAATAACCCACCTATAGATAGTGGATCCCGAGTGATTATCCCGATTCGTCAAAATGTCCGCCGCTAAAGTATTTATAAATGTCTCTGAATTTCCTCAATGAGAAATCACTACTCTTCCTACTAGTAACTCAAAACAAGAATTTAAGAATCAAAGTAATAATAAACGTTGATTCAGTAAAATTTTAAGTTATTTATTATGGATATTTAATAGCAAAGTTTAATCAATCAGAATAAATATATCAGATAAAATAAAATTAAGGCAAAGTAATTTTTTATGAAAGTCTATTAATTTTTTTTAATGCAATAAAGTATATTGTTTTCGATTGTGAGAATAAAGTGTAAAAAAAGTTAAAAATAGTCAACCATTATATTATGTGTTAAGTTGTAAGCGGAAAAAATGCTAATTATTTATTGTATTTAAAAGTTAGTGTTAAAAAACTGCAAAAGAAATGTAAAATTTTTTGTTTTGTCATAAATACATTAATTAAATTTCTTTTAAAATTACAAAATCATAAACCTTAACCGTTCCATTAACGCTAGCAAAAAGTCTTTACCATTCCACAACCGGTAAACACAATTAAATTCATTCCATTACCGGAGATGAACTCCAATTCCACTACTGTTACACAGAAATGAAACTGAAATTTAGCTTAGAGTAAAAAACTCGAACAATTATAATTCATAGAAATATCGTTAGTGATTGTTTTATGAAAATTTTGTTTCTAAAAACTATGAGCTTTCTAGAATGTTCGAATAGCAACTGAATAGGTTCGTGTAGCTATCGAAAGCTAAACAGTTTTCGACATTTTGGACGAGTAGCAAAATAAAACGGAGGAGTAGTAACTTAAACTCAGATATGCACTTACTGAGCAACTTTATTGCAAAATGGGAAAAAGCGTACTTTTTAACGGTAGGCGTCTGTATAAAGTTAGGTGAGAACGAGTTGCTACATTAAGTTGCAACGTTAAATTTAGTGCGCTTTTTGCATAAGTTACTCAATAAGTGCAAGTCTGCTTAAACTACTGTTTAAATCAAGTTTAACAAAGACATTCTGGATGAAGTGTAACTTACGATGGAAGTGCGATGCGATCAAAGATAATTGTTCATAAATCGCAGAACCCAAACCAAAATAACGTGCAAATTAATATTAATAATAATCCAGAGATGTTTATTAAAGCACCAAATGGAGAAAAAATATAACGTACTATTGCAATAGAGTATCGAACCGGTATAATTGAAATTGGTTTTATATATGCTGTATACCAGATCACACACATCAAAAATAGGTAATCACGAATATATTGTTTCATTATTTTAAGAAGTTAGTCTCTGCGCATGTTTACGTTCATTTTGAATCTGTTCTGTGTTAAAGTTTTCTTATCATTATTTTTATTACCCTTTGTTCTACAATTGATATATATTCGTATGGTTAACATCAGTTAATATTATTTCGTTTGTGTAACTTGTTATGAGCACTCACATTATTAATAAATATATTCGTTTCGCTATTTGCATTTCGGACTTGTCATTCATGGCTTTCCCAGACCCAACAACTCACTGGAAGAAGCGCGATCTATAGCAGTATTGGCGTCACGTAACCAACAGCTCAATCAAGTTTTAAGATCGGCGATTTTGTTAAGTGGCGCATACCAGCTTATCATCCGACCAACACTAAGCTCTCGCCTACATTTGTCGCACCGTATGTCATATCCGAGAAGATTGGTCATGAAACATATCGAATAGACCATATTGACATTAAAACTAATGGAACAATGCGCACACTAGTAGCACACTCGTCTTCACTAATGCCGTATTATGTTCGTCAGCAAGTCTTCGTGTACCACATGTCATTATTATGTGTTACCACGATGGATCACTCGTCGAAACCCAGATTAATCAATTCTGAAAATTTTGTGGCCCAAGAAAAACATTTTTGGAAGCGCTGCCAAATCACTTATTTATGGCAAACCCCACAAATTTTGGGAATCCCTGACATCAAAAAGCTATTATCACACATGTCCCTCACAATAATTAAGCAATTAGTACAGCGATCCCTTACAATATACTAATACATGCAAATGGCGGACGCAAACGATCAAATTCCTAACGTGTGGGCTAACCTTGATCCCAATTGGTATCAGAACGCGTTGGAACATCCCGACAAAATTCAAAAACGTCTTCAACACGAGCGACAACTAGCTGTGGCAGCGGTGGAAGCGGCAGTAAATGCGTTTTGGTTGGCTTCGGGCACGTTTATGGAAAACTGGGAGACGCTAACCATCGAAGCTGCCGAGAACCAGGGAAGAGTGGTGCGAAGACTGATTGGCAACGATCTTGAAGGGGGCCATAACAGCTTTTGCGAGTGCCCAAAGATCGGCCAATTCGGTGAATGCAATTATGTATGTACTGTTTGGTATGCAGACAAAGCAGATGTCGAAATCGAACGAACGGATCACCAGAAACGAATTGACGCAAAAGACTTCATCGAACAGATAAAGCTTTGCCATCAATCGTTTGGTCTGCGATTTTCAAGATGCCAACTGCGATCGCATTGCGCTTTCGTTTATCTGTCATCTGCAGAAGACATCGATACATGGCGTTCGGCGCCACTCTATCATTTGGATTGGGATTGCGTTGTGATAACACCCGTAGCCATGCATAAATCGGAGGGAATTGAGACGTTAGTCTCTGCGCATGTTTACGTTCATTTTGAATCTGTTCTGTGTTAACGTTTTCCTATCATTATTTTTATTACCCTTTGTTCTACAATTGATAAATATTCGTATTGTTAACATCAGTTAATATTATTTCGTTTGTGTAACTCGTTTTGACCATTCGCTCACATTAATAATAAACATATTCGTTTCGATAAACGTTTACATTTCATTATAATTGGCGCAGTCGGTAATTCTTAATTCAATCACCGAATTAACATAACCTCGCATTATCTCCGAACTCGAATACAAACATGTCTATTAACCTAGGCAATATACAAGTGCCGCTCAGACCTTCAACTCATTTTAGACAAACTCGTGGCATCCGTGGGAACAAACCCACACCCAGTTTATCTTCAAGTGCTCCAGTCATCGACATTGCCAACAGTGGTAGCACTGTTTCGAACAACGATATCACTGATATCACCGCTCGTGTTCGAAGCCAGCTATCATTTATGCCTTCTGGTCTACTGTGCGAGAAGTATACGGGAAGCGATTCTAAGACAAAGGTCGACAAATGGCTCGGAATTTTCGAACTAGTGACTATTGGCTATACCGAACACGAACGACTTACAAGTTTAGGCATACATGTTTCAGGCGATGTGATCAACTGGTTAGCGCGTGACATTCTTCGACGATATAACAATATCACATGGACAGAGTGCCGACAGCTAATTAATTATTCAACGTTTTGGTCGCGTCACAGTGAACCCACTCGTGGAGGCAACCAAACGTGTATTATCACCGCGTGAAACAGTTCTGGACTATTTCAACGCAAAACGTAGACTATTAGACTCGTCGGGAACCAACGAATTAAATCAAATAGCAATGTTAACAAAAGGCATGCCAGAACTCTACCGAATACAGATAGCGGCCGCTCGATCGCTAACTACCAACTCGTGGCTCGAAATAGCTTTAACGATAGAGGATGCTAAACGCAAACGATTACTATATCTACAAACGAACACATACTTCAGACACAGATAGAATACAACGGTCATCCACTGTACAAGATGGCGACAGAAACCGGAAACACGCCCGATTTAACAGGAAACCAGACAGCAATACATTACCTAAAGATCCGTGTCGTTACTGTTTTGCTCAAGGAAGAGAGGAATACCATTGGCAACGACAATGTCCACTACGCAATACATCGAACTTGTCAACTGGTACCACCAATGCTACAGTATCTTCGACAACAGCTGACGCAAGTATTTACGCTGTTTCCAGGGCTTTCTTATCATATAACGTTAAAGTTAATGGTAAGCCAGTACGCTTATTACTGAACACTGGTTCAACCATTACGTCTATTTCGCAAAGAATAGCTAAGCGTATTAATTTGAAACCAGACCCGAATATGGCAAACCCTAAAACTCAAGTTGAAGGCACTGCTCGCACGTGTGGCAGTGTAAACGCTAACGTAACTATTGGTCTATCAATGAAGATAATCAATGTCCACGTTTTCCCTAATCTCGAACAGGATGGCCTATTAGGTCTTGATGCTGCGCGCGCTTTCGGCTTAAGTTTCGATTTTTCAAACGACACGAAACCTAAGGCCGTTATGCTACACTTGGATCACGTTAACAAAGAACCAATGCCTAAACCAGAAACGCTTGAAGACCTGCTAACCGATTATGAGCAGCTTTTCGCCAAAGTCGATAATAACATCGGCTGTATCAGACTTTGAAAATGTCATTCTTCTTAAACCAGGCTCAGTCCCTTTCTCGAAACGACCGTATCGATTCTCACCGAAGCGAAATGCAGAACTCAAGAGGCACATAGACGACATTGCTCAGCAAAGGGGCGGAATAGCCGTGAGATTCCGGCTCAGAACGTATATGGTAGTAATAATTTATGTCAAACTATTCAAGACAAGAAAGTATGGAAGACTTGGTGATTTAGGGCAATCGTTTACGTAAACCGATCCTTAAAAAATGGCAATTATTTAGGTTTTGATTTTTACCAAAATTAAATATAATCTTTTGTTACCAAAGGCAAACATTACAATTTGAATCTCTTACAAATAAATAATCACAATATAGCGCACTAAATAAATAATTAAACAAGATCGTTGCAGTCATAAAATCTGACTTTGCATAAACAATTTATAAATTTTATTTATTCTCTCATATTTAATATACAAATTAACAAAACATAATAAATAAATTATCGCCAAAAAAAGTTTCGTGGATCAAAGGTTAGCGGATCATAATCGGGATCACTATACTCGTCATCACTGCTTTCATAATCGCTATCAGTATCG
>JAQIXJ010002832.1:0-14607 GCA_034700185.1 Phthiracarus laevigatus
ATCTTCCAGTAACTATGTGATGTCAATTATATACTTAATTTCCTTTTAAAACTCATTAAGAAGTGAATTTTTAGAATACCCATATTTAATTCCACAATATTTTATTATGCATCGCGTATTCAATTATAAAATTTAAAGTATTTTACTTTTGAGTTAAACTGATTTTTAAATGCTTTAACTCGGAAAATTGAGAAAATGTTAAATATAATCAGGGCCTGAAAAGCTATAGCGTTTTTAATTTTTTAAGTAAATCAAATATAGTGGAATAAACGCGGAAAGGGATGGAAAGAAGACCTAGGGAAGTAAGATTGACGCCAAAAGTGTGAAGGTAAAAAATTGCCTACCAAATCCAAATTTAATCCAATAATTTCCCAAATTCGACGAGTTAGGAGGGAGTTTAGTTCAAGATTCTTAAGAGAAAAATTCGAATTTTTTAAATTAAATGAGTTATATGAGCTCAGCAAGTGTTAAAAACCTTACGAAATTAAAAAAAAAGAAAATTTTTGCACCATTTAACGTAACTAGCTTAATGTAGTGAAAAATCTAAATAAAAAACTTAATAGCTCACTTTGAATAGTGAAGCTATGGAATGAGATGACTGTCCAAGTTAATATTAATAAATGAATTTTTATATTCAAAAATGAGTCAAAAAGTTAATTTAAAAATAACAAAATTTTGGTCAAAAAAGGTTTAAATAGGGGCAAAATCCTGACAAAAATGAGGGCAAAAACATGCAAAACAGATCAAAAATGGGCAAAATTGGGTTAATGTTTGACTAAATAAACTAAGTTACGTTAAGACACGAGTCTAATTGTGTCTGTGGGAGCATACCAACTGATTTGATGTTCAATTGTCGAGAGCTGTACACAGAATGGATCAATATTTTCGAAACACTAACTGAAGTTTATACAAATGTTTTTTAATCCATAAAATTTAAGCTAATCAATATTAATTAAAAGTTTTATTTATTTAAAAATAAACATAAAAATGTTAGACAACAATAAAATTAAACTCAAAGAAAGCGCATTAATAATGTTAGTTCTTGTATTTTTATTAATCCTTATCCTATTATATATAAATCGATTCATCTCTCTCTCTCCCTCTCTCTCTCTCTCTCTCTCTCTTTCTCCCTCCGTCAGGTTCTCCTACAATGCTATAATTAGCTAATTTTACGAACGTTACCTAACAGTATATAAAACTTTTGACCTATTGTTGTATTGCGCGAAAGTGGTTAAGTGTGAAATGCAATAATAAAACAAAGTAACAGAAATTAAAATTATTTAAACGAGAATATCAACAATATAAAACGTTAAAAGGGCATAAAAATGTTATTTACCGCGAAGCGGGTTTCTATCTAGTACTGACTAATATATTGTAACAGTATATTTCGTTAATGAATGATTTTTTAGGATAGCGCCTATTGTTTCACTACCAAAGATAGGGGTACCAATGGCTGAATCGAATTAATTAGTTATGTGTTTCGGTAAAATAACGTTTGCACAACAATGTATATTAATTTAGAATAATGGGGTTAGTAAATTAATCCAAAAATTGCAACATTTTTAAACTTTTGTTTACTACTAAATTATATGACATTGCCAACTCAAGGATTTCAGACCAAAATTGGGAAAGTGTATAAAATTATTAAAATAATTTATTATCTTCAATTTCCTATGAAACTACTGTAATCGTAAAATGTTAAACTAATAGTGATTACAGCTATAATTTATAATTGAAACATTTATTGTTGGATGGCATTGAAGATTAATTTCGGATTAATATTATATATTTAATTTTTTTAACTTATCCAAAATCTGCGAATTAGTTTCTTAAGTTTTGAAGGTTTAATCCCTTTTCCCTCATTTATCGCTTCGAGTTTAAAAATTGATTGATCTAAAATATAATTTATGTATCATATCAGAATCTATACTAATATTCCTAACAAAATTCTCCTATCTGTCCCCTAACGACTAAATTTGCAATATCTCTTGGAACAAACTGAGGTCATCGATGGGGCGCCTCAATTAATTACAAATTGAAAATAGTCCAGTAAAATCAAATTCAACTTTAATAGCCTATTAACTATCGATCAGTCAGCATTACATCTAATGCTTTTTTAAGAAAAGTTTCGAAAATACGAGAAGAGTTTCCATATTGTTTTGTGTTTTATTAGTTTTGAATTTCCAAACATAATTATCGCAACTTAAGAATATTGGAATTTATAATTTATATTTACAATACGTATTATACTTATTGAATTTTAAATGTAACAAATCCACTATCGATTTTACAGTAATTAAACTAAAATTTGTACGATAAACGACAGTTGGATATTTAAAAATAAGCTTACTGGACATCACTTATTTGCCATTTAAACAATAGTATAATGCGTTGATTAATGTGCCGTTTTATTATTGACTTAAATTTATTGGAAATTTTATTGGAAAGTTTGATAAAAATCTGACTGTATCCACTAAAATGGGAACATAAGTACTTACAGTTATTTTCGACGTCTCAAGATGACGATGGAAGTCAATCGGGTTTCAGGTTTGCCAAATGTAACATTACGTTGTCCTATCGTTACAATTGGCGAACCTGCTAACCGATTGGCGTAAAAATGCTTATTTTATAGATAATTTGATAAAACAAAAGTAGATATAGCGATAATTTTGCTTAAATTTACAAAATTATCTGTGTGTTTGACATTTGCGTTAACGCATTAATTCTTTGGAAAAATTTGCTTATAAAATAAACTAAAATTAATTAGAAGATAATAATGCTTTTTTGTCAAAAATAATAATAATTGTGTGTTTTATAAAGTTTCTAGAAGTGTTTTAATCCATAATTTATAGTCAATATTACCAACTAGAGGACAATTATACAGTTATAACTAATTTTACCATTATTTAACAATTCCTAACGTTCAAACAAACGTTAATGGAATCAATCTATAATATATATTTATAAATATGTAGTTACTGTACACGTCGAATAGGATGGTAACGAACGAAGATCCTAAAATGTAAGTAAACTTATAAAGAATTTATAAATAATATTTCTAAAAATAGGTTATGCAACCATTGACCAGTTGGAGTTTTATTGGAGAGAAGACGGCTAAGATTAAACGCTTCTGTTAAGTAAATTTTCATTCTATTGAAAGTACAAAAAAATTTAAAGTTTAAGCATAATATTTTTCTAATTAATATTTAAAATATTAATTTGAAAAAACAATTATTGGTTTATATTAATATTTTTTATTAAGTCCAATCGATGGCTACTCAACTTAATTATAATTTGTATAAAACAGTTCCATAGCATTACAGAAAACTCTTGTGATCCCCTATCAATATTCAACATGAGCTAAATTTATTAAATGTTTTATTCGCTCACGTAATTACAATATAATTTTTAATATATTAGTTTGTTTATGAGCAAATCGAAGCAGCCGGTGACAAATTATAAGTGTCACCGCTGTGTACAGTATGCATTCACAAGCGTATTACCCAATTGATTATACGCGACCTTAGAAACGACAAGGTCGATATACCACAGAAAATCTTTCGCAACCAATCATTGTTCTCTACAAATTAAAGTTGTTTATTAGCCAAAATTTGAATTTAAATTTTAAATTTGCTGAAGAAAATAGTTGTGAAACTGTCGAACTAAATTATTGTGCAATTGTACACCAAAGTCGGCTTTATGTCATTCATATTAATGACAAAATAAAAATTTTTAATTATAATAAATTGAGTCTAAAAGTTTTTCAAAAATTAATTCAACAAAAAATATTTTTGGACTTTACTCAAAAAAATTTCGAATAAATTGATTTCGTAATTGCTTACATCAGAGCATTAGAAGTAATAACGTAGTAAGACATAATTCTATTTTATTGTTTTATATTTTTTTGTAAAACTTGCCATTCAATAATCATTTTAAATATTATTACATATTAATGTAAACACAATGTTAAATAAAATTTGCATAATTCACTAATTGACACAGTTCTAATGCAACAGAAAATTAAGAAAATTTTATCTAAATGTATTTAAATATTTGCAGAAAAATTCTGTATAGTTGGTCTCGGAAAATCAGTCCATTCATGAAAGTAATCAAAATTAGCGAGAAAATTAAAGAATTCTTCAGATAAGAATTTTATTTTAGCGCTTATTGACTATGTGATTATGGTTTTTATTTTCTTATCTCACTTTGAATAGACAAAGTCGAGCTTATGGATTTAACATGTTTTTCGAGCTTATAGCAGTTTTATACTAGTAAAGGTGTTTTACCGATTGTTTATTTTAAATAAAAGAATTTGACATGGATTTTAGAAATATTATAAAATAGAACTAATTGTTTTGCATAAGAATGTATTAACATAGGAAAAAGTGAGCTCACTATGAATACTCATGTTAACTGAATACCACGGAAAAATTGATTGCGCTCTAAATTTTCCTTAGAAATATAACTTTTAAGTAATTAGGCAACTGATATTTTGGGCATTGTGCCTTAAAAAGCAGCCACTAATTTGTAATCATTTATAGCCTTATTAGTAAATTTTCAAATGCCCACAATTAATCTTCTAAGTAGTAATGCGTACTATCAACGCTCACACTCATTGCTCAGCAAAAAAGACTCTCAGCTCTCAAACTCTTGAAAATACTTAAGCTCAACGCTCGAGCTTAATGCATGGCTAACTATAATGAATAGAATGAAACTGCTTTAGGATTAGTGAATTGAATTGACTCTGTAAATAAATATGTATAACAAGTATTAGATATTATTCTATTATTTGAAATGTCACGTAATATAAAAAAAGAATGTAAAAATTAAGGACCAATTGTAAGTTTATAGGCATACGTAAACCAAAACAAATTCGAATATTGAAATAAACTCCTCTTAGTAATTGTTTAACTCTAACATATTGTTTAATGGATAAATGGTTTAGTATTTTAATAATCTTTTGTATGATTGCAAATATTAAACATAAAAAATAAATAATTTTTGTCAAACTAACTATTTTGTAACAAGTTTTGCTAATGAGCTAAAAATTTGTAGAATGCTATAACCATTCAAAACGATAAAATAAACAATGAGCTTAAATATTCGATAAGCTATAAAACAATAGTTTTTGTCATTTTTGTTATACTCAAAAAACTTTACTAATAGATTATTTTTGGTATTCCACGAGAACAGTCGAAACAGCGAAAATATGAAGCAAATTTTAGCAATATTTATTTTAGGCTTAATTAGCCCATTATTTGCAGCGAATACCGCACCGGCACCACAGCAACCTCTTATGGCTACATTAATTGACTTTGGAATGAATTACGCTACTTTTAACGTCTCTGGACCGAACACAGTTTACGGTATGCCTGTTGTAGATGTAGATATATCGTACAGAATCGATGACAGTTTCCAAGCGTTGCCTGGCTTTTCGAATAATGGACCGAACGATCCTCAGTTTCAGCAAATAATAAAAATTACCGATTTAGAGGCCGGCCATAGGTATCATTTCAATTTCTCGGCGGTTAATGCTATGAAAAAAATTGGACCGCCCAGTAAAGAAGTTGTGGTTTTATTGCTGCCTGAAACTCCTGACATATCTGTAATGCATCCATTGGAAAATAAACTGATTGTCCAGTGGAGCGAAAGTCAATCGAAAAGTGAGGATTTCTTTTTGCTGACCGTTGAAAAGGTATAGAACAACAATATTTATAAGAAAGTTAAATTAATTTAACGTTCAAATTAAAAATTAGAAATCGGCTGTTGGCTGCGGAGTTACGATCAATATAACAAGCTGTTACGGTAACAGTTATTCGTTAGACGATCTTCAAATTGATCAAATATATCTGGTAACGATGATGGCACATAACCCATCGGGTTATAGCCAACCGGTTATTGTCACTTATCCTATTAATTAATCTGGTTTTTAAGTTTTTTACCGAATTATGAATTAATTCGTTTTTGTAATTTAGTGAATTATTACAATAGAAAAACTAATAAAATTTTATAGAATAATGTTATTTTTGTTTTTATTTAATGGTTTTAAATTTTTATAATAAATGAAAGAAACCAAAATCAAATGTTAGATATTAAGAAATATATTACAATTTAGATAACGCTAATGATAAACCAGTGCTTAATTGTCTTGCAATAAAAAAAATGCATATAAAAATTTTATTGATATGCCAATTGAGGCATTTCAAACTAACAATTTATTGTGTTTTGCATTTGAGATAAAATTTAATATCTAAAAAATGCCAACATTTTTTTTTTGGCACAGCTAAAAGTATTAACTAAGGAAAAAAATTGATATCACGTACAAAAAATAGAGGTTAGCTATAAATTGGTATATAAAAAATGCATTTTAAAAATAGGCTTAAAATTTTTCCTTTGCCGGGTAAGTGTGCACAAAAAATTAATAAATACACTCTAATTATCAATTCGATTCATGTACTATTGTGCAGTAATGCTCCCGTAATTTTATTAATTTATGAGAAAATATTTTTCGCTTTCCATTTCAAGGTCTAGCGATACAAATAACGCTGATAATCATCATATCGGGTGATGTGGCAATAACTGGAAGATGTCCGTCGGAAGAGGTAGTATCGCCATGCGAATGCGATCCCATCGGCGACTCTATAACGTGCATTAAATTCAACGATAATGACTTCAACTCATCGTACACGTTGCCGCAAATATTTCAAGCCATCAGCGATAGTTTAAGCGATGGTGAAAAAAATTTCACCAAACTATTGGTGGCTTATACCCACATAATAACGATCGAAGAGAACACGTTTTCCGACATTACGTTCGAGAGTATCGAAATCATTGAAAATAACTTGACTCGAGTCCACTCAAAAGCGTTCGATCGAAATCAGCAAACACTTAAAAACCTATCAATGAGTTGCTACCGATTAGGCTATAGTCAAACTAATTATAGCCTGTTTGACGCTTTCAGTTCGGTACAGAGCTTAGAGGTACTGACGCTAAACCTTGGCCTCGCGTCGTTCACCCAAATTCCTAGCAACGCGTTTCGCAATATAAACGGCGTCCAAACAAATCTGCGCGAAATCAATTTCCTTGGAATGGTTAAGAGTATAGGCGATAACGCGTTCAGCGCATTACCGAACCTAAGAAGCCTGAAAATACTGGATCAACTGACACAGATAACTGAGCAAGCATTTGATTTTAGTGGCGGTTCCACCGAACCATTGCAACTTAATTTGGCGTCTAATCGATTGGTGTCATCCAGTTTTTCGCCGTTCACTAATGCCAGTCGATCGGTCCAGTTAAACCTGGCCTCCAATCGTATCACTTATTTGGACGAAAATATTTTTAGCGTTTTGATTGCGGGTAACAGCGTTAATACGGTTATCGTTTATGGAAACCCATTAAACTGTTCGGATTGTCGCAACTATTGGATTGTGGATCAGAGCTTGTATAGCGATCGAGTATTGGAAGCGATATGTAGTTATGGCACTCCTATCCAGAATCATAATTGGATTTGCGATCAATCCAACGACGGTTCATCGGCCAGTTTTCTTTCATTTTATGTTTTACTGTTTGTGATTAGTCTAAAAATTTATTTTGTCACAGATTGAATACTGTAATATTAATTCCTATAAGTTTAGTTGTGTTCCGTGTAAATTATCATTTACTCTTGTAATATGAATAGTGAATTAAATATAACACGAAAACTTTATAATTAAGCAAATGAAATTATTATCATTATTTTTAAGTTTATCGTTCAATGTCACATCATAGATAACTCATAGATCTCATGATAACCATTACAGGTGAACCATGGGATGATCACGTGAGAAATTACCCTAAAGTTCCGTATATAATGCGCTCCATATACAGTACGCAGTACTGATTGGAAACACATTATTTACAGTGATGTTCGCTCTCACGTTCTGAAAATTTAGTACGCTAGACGGTAAGCGTCAACCGGGAGTCAAATTTATGAATAATTATAATAAAACAGTATGAATTAAAATAATATAAAATTATTTTCATGAATACCTTTAAGTGAAAAATGTTCAGAAATATAAAAAAAACATTTTTATAAACTTTTGAATATGCTTATTCAACAATTTTTTAGCTATAATTAATAATCTATGTTTTAGTATAAAATTTTAAATAAATTATCTTAGAAAATCTTTAAGGTATTAGTAATATACGCTATGCGCTTGCGCTGGACACAAGACTAACGATCACCACAAGCGCCATTTACTCGAGCGTTGTGCAGTAATGATTATTGCGTTTAGGGAATTCCGGGACTAAAAAGAGGTAAAATTGTGAGGGTATAGGGAACGAAAATGACCCAAAAACGCGAATAGATCCAGAAAATATCATTTTTATTATTGCATAGAAATTACAACAAATAATTGAATTGATTATTATGAAACATTTTTAAATTAGCTTCTGAAAAGCAATTTTCTCATGAACAGCGTTCTATGTCTAATTTATTGCTTATATTGATTTTTTATGAATACTCTGTCTAATATAATAAATTTCTTGCAAAATATAGCGAAAACGGGAAATTTGGTGAAATTATGTGCAATACAGGAATTCCTTTTCTAAAGCTCCAAAACCGGGAAAACCCAGAAAAATAAAAACACTTTTAATAAGTTATATATAAAACAAAATAAACATATTAATCTTTCTGTTATGTGATCGAGGAAAAAAGACGGTAAGGTCGGATTTTAAAACTTTTATCACAAAACCAGACTTTCATAAAAAAATGCAAAGATATGAACAAAAATTTAGGAAAAATTTGACTTTTTAAAAATAGAATTTTATTTATAACTAAATAACAATTATTAGTTGTAAAACTACTAAAATATTTAAATTATGTGGTATTTTTTTATATAAATTATTAAAGGTGCTAATGGTTTGACTTTTCTCAAACCAAAACCAAACATTAATTTACGTCCTCAAACTAGATCAATCCAAACCATTACAAAAAATAATTATGTAAACCAATCCAAACCAAACCAAACCATAAACCATTAATGAAACTTTTATTCATGTGAACATTGTTTTAAATTAATTTTTTTAAAAATATATATATATATTAACGTCATATTCTATTGAAGATTTAATGCATATATTTAAGACGAAAGGTATTTCGACATTAGAAATGCATTCAATATTAATTATTTTTTAAATTGATAAATTATCTTTATTAGAAGAAGATGCCGTTTTAATCTAAAATTAATTTTACTATATTTATGTAAATGGTTTAATGGTTTGAAAATGGTTTTCGTATTTCTAGTATTTTCAAACCAATCCAAACAAAAGTTTAAAAACTTAAACCAAACCAATCCAAACCGCGAAAAATTGGTTAAAACCATTAACCAACCATTAAAAACCAAACCATTAGCACCTTTATAAATTATTGACATTTGCTTAAGATAGATGATCGGGTCGGGTTCGGGTTCAAATCTGTCGGGTTCTAAAATTGCTATCGGTTTACTAGTCTTCTACTGATTACATATTTTCCAATAAGATAATACGCATCCATGAATGAGTTTTCACAGATACACTTTGTTTTGGCATAAAATGAAAATTCAAAATGCATCATTCATCGACATCATTCATAGCAAAATTAGTAGAAAGGCCATGAAACATGGTATAAGTTAGAATAATTAGGCTTTGTATGATCATGAACACGTGCCATAAAATTCATTTTCCAATAACAAAATGACTAAGAACTGATTAAAATTTTGTTGTTTACAACTTTATTTTATTAAATTTAATTTTATAATTTATAATATAGTTAGATAATTCTTGTATATGTATAACACGTATGTTTTTATTTTTATCAGAATATTCCAATTTTTCCTTATGTTTATCCCCAACATTTGAACAAAATAATAACTACAGTATATTTATTTGAAAAGTTATTAACTATGCATTTAGTGATAAATCTGTTTAGAAATATGAATAAATTAATTGGTTGACATTAAAAAAACACTTGCACTTTATAAATCGCAAATCGAATCGGAATAGAATCAAAATTTAAAATATCATGGTTAAAATAAAAATCTGTGAGTAATTAATTAAAACCTGGTTTAGCTGTTATTCTTAAAATAACAAAATGATTTTAAAACTTGGAGTACAATTCTTAAACATAAATATAAAAAATACAACAGTTTTGGATTTTCTGTTAACTTATTTATCGAACTAACTTACAGTAATAAAACTAATTAATCTTATAAACGTAATGCTAACAAACTCGCAGCTTTGATGAAAAAAATTGTAGTTTGTATTAATTGTGATTAAAATTGCATTGATTAGTGGCAACTTATATTTCATTATGCGCTCTGGACTACTAATTCTATTACTTTTTGTTGCATTATCATCATTGATAATAGTGACCATTGCTTGTAATTGCGGGCACTGTCATCATCATCATAGTCATCGTCTGCATCATAATTCTGGCGATAAGTAAGTGTTTTGTTAGGTTATTACCGGTATATGGATATAACAGATAATGAAGCTCTAGAACAAATAAGTATATATTTGTAGTTTGTTGACATTAGCCTTTTTTGGTAGAAAAGTGTTTGTAAAAGCATCATCAAAGTAAATACAAAAATAATTAGCTGATTGTCTCGCTCCTTCTCTAATTAAATAGTAATAATAAAGTAAAACAAAGTGATTCTTTCTAAATCACATAAAATAAATATATTTTTTGTTTCAGTGAACAAACCATGGAAACCCATGAATTAAAGCATCACCATTTGAGTACTTAAAAAGTTGGCATGATTTGAATTTATTGTAAAACACTAAAAAATAAAACTAGATTTTATATGTGTATTTAAAATTATGTGGAATAAATAAAAATAATTAGTTTGTTATTTAAAATTTATTTTGTTAATTCAATAATTTTACTTATAACCTACAAAATACAAAGCTTGGTTTAAGTTAAAAAATTCATTGATGATTGTTTGAAGTTGGATTGTAATATCTTTAATGGATTAAACAATTCATTAATTTTTCCCACGTAAAACTTCCATATATACATTGTACAGTTATATGAAATTATAAACATTATATGCACCAATGTAATACATTAATGTATGTACAATATGATTAATGTTATACAAAGGGTTTTGAAAATCGTTAGAAAAACTAGTGCCAAATCGGTTGTTATCGTTAGAAAAATTCGTTAGAAAATTTACATACTAAATTAGTTTAAAAAGTTTTGATAGTTTTAAAACTCTGAAATATTTCCTTGAAAACCTTAGTGTTATAAAAGAATCACTTTAAAATGAATCTTTAGATATAGAAACTAATTATTGTGATAGTTATCAATTTTAGAATTCACTTATTCTAAATAAATTAATCCATAACCTTCATCGAACGCGTTTAGTAATTTTTAATTGAGAATATTTTTGTACCAACTTTTTAATTTTTAGTACATTTTAATCTAAATTCCTTATAAATCGTTATATATATTTAAAATCATTAGATTCTATAAAAAATTTGAAGTGAATTTAAGATCTAAAATGATTAATATCAAGTCATATAGTTCGAATTAAATAATTCTGTTAAAAAACTGAATCGTTAATTAACGATTTTTAAAGCCTTAGTATTACATTAATAGTTTAATAATAAAAATTAACTTATTATTGGAGTTGGGAAATGAGTAGAGTTGGAGTTCATAAAACTATATGGAATTATAGTTAATAATAATTAAATTATTACAGAAAAAGACAATTTTAGTTATTATTTATATTAAATCTGAATTTTTACTTTATGTAAGATGCCGTAATTATTGCAAATTGCAAAAATTTTTCACATAATTAATAAACTTTAAGCATTATTGTTTGGCAAAAGTATAAAAATATAGCATTGATAAACATTTTTAAGTTTTTTATAATAAAGTATAAATGTAATGCAGACCACAGATACAGTATTTGCTTATATTAAAATTCACAACTTGATATTTATTTGAAAACAATAATGAATCGGTGCTCATAAAAAACATAAAAAGTTATATTTTATAATTAAGAGTTTCTCAATACTTCAATACTATCTTTACAAAAAATCTTTGTCTTCTATAATCTCAAACATGTTAGTACTTTAAGAAAAATCTTTTTATGTTACATTACCAGAATTTAGATGACTGTTTTCGACATCTTAATTATTAAAGTTAATTATATAAAATTTGTAAAATTTTAGTACATAAACACAGCTTTTATCGTGTGCGTTGATAAATGATAAATTTGATTTAATAACTAACAGGTTAATCCATATTACCATCAACAGATTTAATCGGTTGATGATTATAAGGATCTTTTAAATATTGTATTTTTGGATAAAAGTTTATGTAAAATGACTAAATATTTGGAGTTTGGTCATAAGATTAAAAGTCTATCAAATTGGCATAAAATAGTATAAAGCGGAAAATATAGGCAAGTACTTCTAAAATTTAATTATTATATAATGTTTTTGATGTTAGTTTATGTAGATATCATTCATTAAATATTGTACATAGTAATACTGTTTAATTTGTATTTGTCGATAAAAGACAATTAAACTAGTAGTATAAATTTTTTTTGTTTAGTAAATAATTTAATTATTTCGATTAAGTCGTAAGATGAAATAATTTTATTATTTATAATGATTAGGGATGCGAAAATAGTTAATTAACTATTCTTTAAAATCATTTAGAAACATATTGTTAACTAATATAGTTGATATACAGTATAACTTAAATTATACAAAAAAAAGATATTTTTATCTAACTATTCTAACTATTTAAAAAATATCTAACTATTTTATTTTATTTCTAACTAATTCAAAATATTTGTAAAATTAGACAAATTGGAGTAGAATGGAAAAAATTGTCGCTTAAATCAGATAAGTTTTGGGAGGGGTAATATTTTCGGGGTTTCATTTAATAAATATTTTTAAAAAATTTTCGAAAAATGTTTTAGGCACAAAATATTGCCGTTTAAATCCGTTTAGTTTTTGCATGACATACAGTTTTTGAAAATTTCTGAAGTAAAATCGATAGATTTTTTCTAACTTTTTTTCTAACTATTTGACCGATTATTTCTAACTAATACTTAACTATTTTGCATCCTTTTTTCTAACTATTTTGCATCCTTACTCATTAAATACTGCTAATATTGAGATGTGCTATATCTGACGTTACGCTAAATCCTCCCATAATTACTAAAATGTTTAAAACTCGATGACTAATGTTTAAAAGCGTAGCTATTTCTTATTCATGATTTTAAACTTATCAACCAAATGATTTTAATTATAATCTTGACTCATTACTTATTAGTAACTCTTTTTTTGATTAAGTGAAGTTTAAAATTTATTAGTTTACTTTTATAAGCGATATATGCTTTAACTAATATCTTGTATTTAAATAACTAAAGTATAATTAATTGAAAAGTACTGCCTTTTCAGGATTAATTGTGAATTATTATTGATAGGAATTTTCGGTTCCATAACCCTCTGTTGTCGGCGTTTATACGATTAGCCACCACATCATAGATTGACAAATTATTACAATATAATAATTGAATTGAGATTTAATTTTTATTTATTTTTGTTAAAGCATAGTTTATTTGGACATTTTAATTAATTTTTATAATTTAGAACCAGTTAGAAAAACCATAAATATATTAAATAATTTGTTAAAAGTTCATTTATTAAACAAATACATCATTTAAATATACACTTTAAAACGAGTACTGAACATACATGGAGAGCTCAATCGTCTTTTCATTTTTTGCCTTATAAGTTAGGACAGGATATTTCGGATAGAATAAATGCGTTTTTCGATTGAATAAACAGTGAAAATTCGGTCCAATTTTCGCTTGAGATTTAAAATGCTTTTTTAAAAATTTTTCATCATTCTAAGTATAATAAACTTTTCCATCTTTGCATGAGTAAAATTTAGTCAATTTTAATTTTTGTGAAAAATGAATATACGATGTATTTTACGAGTCATCAGAATTATTTGACAGCAATGTGTGGAAAACTTTTCAAAATTATCTGTTGCGCAGCAGGGTGTCCCAGAAAGAGCTGGAGGGGGTTACCCCCCCCCCCAATAATTCTCAAAAAGTTGACCCCCCCTACCAAATAAATAGAAAATGACATCTCTACGGGAGAAAAAAATTTTTAATGTTATCATAGTTTCATATACCTAAGATATTACTCTTTTCTTATTATTTACCGTGACTTACATTCATTTGAATAAATTACTTTTAAATAGATTACTTTTGATTGGTTAAACAAAAAACCATTTACACTATAAAAGAAATAATCGTCTCAAATTAGTTTCATTTATGTTTTGACTAAATTCAAATAATGTCTAAATCAAAAATTAGTTCTCAATCTTTGTTAAGTGATGAATTGAAAGAAAAAAAGTTAAGCAAAAAAATAAAGTTAGAAACCGAAACTGATGAATCTAATGACGAATCCAATGTATTATTTGACGAAGTATTAGATTATAAGCCAGATGAAAGTGCAAAATTTTCTAAAAAAATTAAATACAGTCCAACTGAAGGACTTGGTTTAAAAGGAGACAAAATCTATATTTTCCGTATTTACAAGAAAGATGATAATGATGAA
>JAQIXJ010002833.1:0-14606 GCA_034700185.1 Phthiracarus laevigatus
ATCTTTTTTATGCAATATTAATTCTTGTTTTACATCTATTCTTTTATGTAAAATATGTTTTCATTGAACAAATGTGCCTGAGCTCATGACAAAAAGTTATTGAATGTATTTAATTGTTTAAAAACTTACATTTTATGCATTTTATATTTTCATATAAGTCGCAAGTCCCAACTCGTAGGAACTCAAACCTGAACATGTTCGGACCTGGACCCAAATTAACAGAACATGGACCTGAACCTTTTAAATTTTCAAGGACTAGGACTCGAACATGAACCTTTAAGGACCTCGAGTCCCGAGGTCCCAAAAGTCCTAAGGCTCGCTTTTGATCATCTATAAAACAAATAAATAATTTTTAAGCATTTTACATACAACTAAACTATACTTTCTTTCATTTTAATTTTTTGGTCGCCAATATTACGCATTACAGGGGTGGTTAGTTGTTACTAATAATAATAATAGTGTTTTATAACTAAAGTTTTTAAAATCGAAACAAAACTCAAACACAATCGTAAGCGTAACATAAATTAACAAAACGTAATCTAAACGAAAATTTTTAAGCGCATATAAAACGTTAACGAATCTTTTACTATGTGTGGTACATTCATAAATGTTTTTGTTAGTCCAATTAACGTCAGTCTTTATATTTCCACTAACGGGTGTTCAACCATATTCAACATAAAGTTATTTAAAATAAAATATATGGAAAATAATATTTTATTTAATATTAGAGTAAACAATACTTTCTTATTTACTCTCTCTTTATTATTTATTTATTTGTTATTAAAAAGCCAAAATTATTTGTTTGACATTATATCAATAAATAGTTTCGGGATTTTTACGAAAAATTTAATAACAATATTTAATAATTAAAACATTGACATTTAATCTAGATTTAAATTTTTTATATGACATTTCTGGTAGATATATGAATTTAACTATCCTGTCCTTCCATCTGTGGACGTTTCAAAAAAATTTAAAAAGTCCAAAATAAATTTTAAAAATTGAATAAAATAAGTAATATTAATGAAATTTAGCCTGTTTCTTACAATAATAAAGGGATTTTATTGACTTATTATGTTAATTAAGGGATATAAACGGATTTCTTATGTTATATATGGGATTTTAAAACATAAATGCCAAAAATAGCGACAAAATAAAAAGTTAGGGTGAAAGTGTGGTCGGTAGCTCCCGTTTTTTAAATTTATTCTAAATAAGGTAAAAATTGTCTAAATTTCTGTGAAAAATAGTCAAAATTGGGGTCGGGAGAATCCATTTATATATTAATTAAGGGTTTTATGGGGTAGAAACAGTTAAAATCGGAAAATAAATTGTCAAAATCTGGTGAAAAATTATAAAAATTAGATAAAAACAGACAAATTTCTGAATGGATTATTCCGTTTTTAATGTTAATGTTAATGTTAATGTTAATGTTAATGTGACTTTAAATCATTAAATAGCATTTAGTTGACCTAACAGTCTAATTTTAAATGAAATAAAATTATGAATAAATGCTGAATAAAAACTTATTTTAAAAAATGTTTATTTGCCACCTTATACAAGGAGGGAGTTCTTACTAATATTGGTCGTAAAACTAATATAATGGTCACCATAACTTTTTTTAAAATCTGAGCTCTTAATAACTGGTTCGTTATGTTTGTAATTAAAATTTTAATTTTTATAACTCAAAGATTTTGACATTTCTTAGATGATAAACAAGAACGACACATTCAAATAGAGCTCACTTTTTATAGTTTTATAAGTTAACAAGTTATTTAAAAAATTCTTTAATGTTTAATCTAAAGTTTTACAAAAGTCAAAATTATCGCATTTAAAATACGTGCTTAATTCAATGGTCTATCTAGTGCGGACACAAGGAGTGACCGACAGACAAACGGACGGACATATTCAAATCCATAAGCTCTACTTTTTTTTGTAAAAAACGTGAGCTAAAAATAGATATAAAACTTTATGCCAATCTTTTCCATAGTTCAAATCTTGCTATTATTTATGAGTATAATAAAACATTAAAACTTTAGATATTGAAATATATTTCACATTTATGCAAAGTTTATCTGATTTGCTGCAGTTTTAGCATTTAATCAGAAATGAATATGTTTTTTACTATTTTATAATACCGTTTAATAAAAGTTTTGTAAATATTACATATTAAATAAATAGCATATTAAATCTATTACGTTAAATCTTTAAACGCTAAAGTATTTAAAATTTAATTACTTTACTGTATTCAACTATTAAGTCATAGGATAAAGCAATGAATCAAAATGAAGCGATATATGTGTCAGATGAGTCTATTGATGGAAGTGATGATACATCTTTAAAATATGTGGAAACGTGTAACAATGAAACAAACGATAATGAATACGAGATGTTTAAAGCACTTTTATTTGCAGCATCCTATAAAATTGATAACAATTTAGAAAATTGCTTTGTTATATATCAAAATATTCTCAATTTTGTTAAAGTAAATATTTTGTCAGAAATTCCTGATACTGAAGAAAATAATTGTGATAATTGGAAGCAAATAAGTGTATTGTTCGAGAAATGCTACGATGAATATTTGTCATTTGATGAGTTATACTTGCAAACTGGTAGATATAAAGAAGAGTTTGAAGAGATCTCGGATATCGGTAGTGGAGGATTCGGAACTGTTTGTAAGGCTAAACATAAATTTAATGACAACGTGTATGCAATAAAAAAGATTCCCATACAAGGCAAGTAGTGTTTTGATAAATCTATTAAATGAAAAAATACACGAATAGTTTGATCCTAAAATTATTATCTGGCCATGGATTTGCTATTCAGAGAGCTTCGTTGTCGGTTATAATACTTATGGTTACCTATAAATACTTCTGAACTGAAAATTATGTATTATCATTAGTGCAATACTAAAATACCCGATAATACTATACTTAAACCTTTGTTTTCAGTTGTTATACAGATAGTTACAGCAGAGAATAAAATATATGTAATCGTAAAACTGATAAGAATATAAATGCCCATTTTAAAAATAAAAGTAATATGCTTGAAAGCCTGTTCAATTTTTAAATCATAACAATCAACTAATGGCTAACAATATGCATTTTTCAAGCTGACTGATTAAACGATTAAAGTTAAGAGTTAATAATTAAAAGGAGAGTTAAAGTTAATGAGATTTTAAACATGTTGAGTTAAAAATAAAAGAGAAGTTGAGTTAAATATTTTATGTATTTGACTATTTTTTGTAAATTTATAACCAGTTAAAGTTGAAGTTTAAAATGGAATTTACCTGTTAAGGTTAAAGATAACAAATTTTTACAAGTTATAATTAATTTAATACAAAATAAAGAAATAATATCCTAAACATAATTTATTCCGTAGAACGAAACGATTGCTTGAAACTTTTCAAAGAGTTAAAAATATTAGCGAATTTGAGCTGTGATTATGTTGTCCAATATAATTCAGCGTGGATTGAATCGATTGATAAAAATGATTTTAATAAAAATGAAAATTTAAAATCAACTAAATTACGGACAATCGAGCGGTCAATTACTAAATCGCGTGAAAGCAATTGTCGCTCATTTCTAGCAAAAGCAGTTTTATATATACAAATGGAATTATGTTCATCCACGCTGAGAGAAACAATCGATGTATTAAATGCAGAACTAAACCAAACTAAGTATACATATCCGACGTCAATTGGCTATTATATTGCCAGTGAATTGTTTATGGAAATATTGGAATGTGTGGACTATTTGCATAAATTAGATAAACCTGTTATACATCGAGATCTAAAACCAGCCAATATATTGATCACTGATGGTACTAATGGTAGATTTGTGAAGATCGCTGATTTCGGTTTATCCACTTTACACACAATCGATATACAGACACACACTCAATGCTGCGGAACACAAGAATACACAGCACCAGAGGTATGGAATGGACGCAAGTATAATACAAAAGCGGATATTTATAGTTTGGGAGTAATTATGAAAGAATTGCTGAATTTAGATATGAATGCAACCGAAGATCTGTAAGATTTAATTTGTTATTAACAAATAAATTTCCATATGATTTATTCGTAGATCAATGATAAAGATTGGAACTAATCTTGAATTTAAAGTTCAACGAACAAAATACGTTAGCGCTGCCGTTATTTACTCTAATATGTTATCGACCACTGCTTCACTGAGACCATCGTCAGAACTATTATTGATAAATAAGAGTTTATGGTCATTAAGTTTAGAAGAATTATTAACTGATACATCACTCGATAGTAGTTTTCAACAGCAAATGATTGAATCAACAATTCATTATTTTAATGTAAACTTTATGAAACAAAAATTTTTAGCTAAACGTATGATTCAAATGGTTTTTATTATTAAACAATCCTTAATTTATTTGTTTTTTATTCAGAATCGAATAGTTGTCGAACTGAAACAATTAATTCGAACCATCTGGTAGAAAATGACAGCTTTGGTATCTTTGATGTTTCTAATTATATGATTAATATATTTGAAAACATTAAACAAGAAGAATCCAAAAGATTAGATCCAATAATTATGGACCAATCGATTCAAAAGCAGTTTATCGATGAAAAAGGAGGTTTTAACGTAACACTTGATATCGAAACGGACTCTAAAATAATTGGTATTTCGAAAATAGAAATCAATAAATTTAAAGCTGAAATCAATTTGAATGAGTTTAAGTTTGAAGTTATAGCCGACGTATCATTGGCTGAGTTACGCCATACTGGAAACTATAGATTAAAAGGAAAGGTTTTCAGATTTTTTCCAATCTCTGGAAATGGGTTAATATTTATTGAGTTGAAAAATGTTTGTGGAAAAGTGATTATTAGCGGCAATTTTAATGATCAACTCATGAAAACCGATTCAGTAGAAATGAATATGTCATTTTCATCCGTATTTCTCCATTTTGAAAATCTTGTCGATTCAAAGATGTCACCATTTTTGAACAGTTTAATCAATTCGATAGCTAAACCATTGGTCGATCTATTAGTATTGAAAAATAAGCATCAAATGGAGTTAATTAACCAAAAACTTAAACAAGCAATTGATTATGAAATTAAGACTATTAATGTTAGAAATATTTTAACGCATCTTCAAAAACTTTAATCATTAAATATAGTGATTTTAAATCACTATTCGTTTTAATCATTAAAACATTATTGTTATTTAATTTTTATGAAATTCCAGAAACTATTTATTGAGATACTGTCCAAGAAATAAGAATCTTAAATAACATTAAATTAATAATTTAGCACTTTTAATAATTAATAATTCTAGAGTTTGCTTTACTATTTAACATGTATACTTAAATATACTTTATTAATTATTAATCATAATTCATTATTGTATGCTTACATGTATTGCAAACATGATAACTAGTAATTTTATTTTTCGAAATTTCGATATTACTTTGCCGATAAAATAAAACTTGATTTAAAATTTTTTAACCGGTCGAAATTAAAGTAAAAAATACTATTAATCAGTTAAGTTAAGTGTTTTAAAATTTTTTATGAGGTTAAGAGATAAAAGCTTTCTTAAACTTTTGATTTTTGGCATCAATATGTGAGATTAAAACGCAAACATCAATTTAAAAAACATTTTTTAATGCGCTCAAAACAATCAGCAACAATTAGTTTATTGCTATTATAGCCCATTGGATCCTCCCTTGCGGGAGTAAAAACATTTTAATTTCTTTAACATTTCTGTGGAAAAACGAGATAAAACAACCCGCAGTGTCTTAAAACCTTTGTTACGTTTTTTTAAGTTTGAAATAATTTCCTGAAATTATTTGTATTATTCGAATATAAACACAATAATAATATAGTAAATCTTCATGAATTTTGCTATAATACTTTTATTTATATTAACATGTTTTTAAATGCGAGTTTTATCGTGAGTAGAGGTTATCCCGTAATACCTTAAATGGATGTCAATGTTATTCAATGGGATTTTCTCATTTTTGTTAACTTTCAGTTCAAAACTCAAAACTCAAAAACTTAAAATTTCAGTTTATTTGGCAAAATAAAGAGGGAATATATTATTTGCTATTCCCGTGCGTTGTTATGTATTTTGGGGCAAAAAACTTATGTTGGCTGAGAAATATTGTGATCTATACAAGTAATCGTTTCTCTAGAAATTATTTTGCTGTTAAATTTTCTTTTGTATTTTAGGATTAAAAACTTGTATTTGTTACTATATATTGTAATCAATTCAAGTAATCACTGGTATGGAAATTACTTTTTTGCTGACAATAATGATGTTGTATTTTGGGTCAAAAATTGAGTCTAAAATAATTTACTATAAAATCACTGTTTTTTGTTCTTGTTTTTTCAATTATGGGGTTAATTTTCAGACCAGTGCCATTGTTTGAAATTAATAATACAAAAGCTATGATACCTATCAGAAAATAAAATTGGTGATCGGATTTAATTAAATTATCGAAATATAAATCAATCGTAGAAACATTAGTTTAAATTAATAAGATTTAGTTTGAAAAATTAGCTTAAGTAACTCAATTTTTGATAACGTGTAAAATATTAATTTTAGTAAATTATAAATCTTGATAAACAATATTCTTATATCGATTTAGCTATTAGTTTTTAAAAATCGTTTAGTCAGCTTAATAATAGTCTTTTTTAATTCTCATTATACGATATACAATTGGTCAAGTGGTAATAAAATTCAATGGAAGTTTACTTTTTCCCGAAATACTTTCTCCGTTGTTTTAAGCGTTAATAATTTATTGGCGTTAAGGGTAGTTAACATGATACTACGAAAATTTTTCTGCGTTGAGTTAAGCGTTTATAACACCTTGGCGGGAAGAAAAGTCGCATTTATAAAATATTTTTGGGCAGATCAGCATATTTATTATATCGAAATGCTATGTAAAGTGGGTTTAGACTTTATAAAGGATTGGCAGGAATGGAAGTTAATTTTAATACCGAAATACTTAATACAGTTTGTGAGCATAGCAAACATATTGGAGGTATAACAAGTTCATTTTTTATCCCGAAATACAGTGGGTTAAAAGTTTATAAAGGATTTGCGGGAATGGAAATTCATTTTTTATCTTGAAATACTTAAATAAAAAGTTTGTGAGCATATCAAATATATACTATGAGTATAATAAGATCATTTTTTATCCTTAAATACGATACAATAGTGTTTAGCGTTTATAAAATATTGATGGAAAATTTAGTTCACTTATTATCCCGAAATAATTATTACATTGGTTTAAAAGTTAACAAAATATTGGCGAGAATTGAAGTTCAATTTTTATCCCGAAATACTTACTAAATTTTGTAAACATATTATCGGTATAAGGTCACTTTTTATTTCGAATTACTTTTTATTTTTGTAAGCGTTTAACTGTAAGTGACGTATGTAAATTTAATAATTATCCCATAACAATGTATAATGGTTGCGTTCAATATATTTGTTTGAATTCCTGCACTATAGGTAGTATTTTTATAATAATATTGATGGGCAATGCACCTCCAATGTAAGAGATAAGTTCAAACCCTTAATACTCAAACCTACATAAATTTAGTAGAACCTCTGAAGTGTTAATTCACAACAATAAGCAAAAATAAAATTATTGCTATTATATCTTGTTTTAAGTTTTATATTGTTTAATGTTGATTATACCCGTTATACACATATATTGTTAACAAATAATAAAGCAACAATTATTTTATGAAGTGTTTTTATTAACACTGTTTATATTGACTTAAAGCATTTGGTAAGTTCAGTCAGCGGGTCGACTTTGAGTAAACAAATTATGGTAAAAAACTTGTTAGTATCAAGAAATTAATTTAAAGTTATTATAATTACACTATTGCTTTGTGATTTTTATTTCACCTATGCTTTTGAAATCAATTTAACTTTTACTTTCGCTTTTAAAAGTTTTTTTAATATAAGTTGTTTTTCGCTTTGCCTTCCAATATCTTTTAAGTTTAACTAACTTTTACTTACGCTTATGCAAAAATATCTAATTTTGCTAAGTTGACGCGCACTGCACAATGCGTACTGTAAGCATTTACGTAACGATCATAGTTATGATAGTTTAGATAATAACGCAATTATGTAGAACAGAGCGCGTATGCAGATGTAAGCGGTGTAAATGTGGGAGTATGTGGGTGTTAACGGGATTGTTAACATTGTATTAATTTGCGCCAAATGGTTGGAGCGCTTCTCTAATACTATTAATTTCTTTAAAAATGATCGGATGTTGATGTGACTTAATAACGTTTAGAAGCAAATTGTAATACATACATGCGCTAACATAAACATCAAAATAGAATAACTCTAACGTCATACTCATTAAAGCTTTTATACCACATCGCGATATCATTACACAAATTATTTATTACTGCATAGCATTATTGTTTAAACTTGTTGAACTTATTTAGAGTCTGTAATAAAACATATACGCAATAGAGTACTGCACGGGACAATGCAATACTAAATTTAGTAAAACCGAAAACCTGAAACGTGCTGTAGCGATAATTAACGCGTTAGAAATTCATAACAGGAATCATGCGTTAGTTTAAATTTAGCTGTATTGTTGAGTGAAGCTTAATTATTCGTGAATCGCTGAACCGAATCTAATCAAAACTGAAACACACGAAGACCTTACCAATCGGTACGATTGAGACAAATTACAACGTAAACTAAAAACACATACTAAAGATATTTAAACATTAACTAAACTATTCGAACGCGGCTTTTATCGCCGAAACCCTTTAATCGGGAATAAAATTAAATTAAGGAAAGCTTGTATAGCATTAAAATAAATTTAAAATAAAATAAACATTTTTATCGTATATCAAAATCTTTATTAAAAAATAAAAATTAAGCCTTAAAGGCTTGCGACTGATTGAGTTAACGAATGATTCAAAATCATTTACAAAATCATAGCAATAACAGAATAATGATTACTAATCAAAAAGAACTGCACATAACAAACATATAATCATTTTAATATAAATGTAAAAATTAGGCAAAGAAACCCCTTTTAAACTATTAATATGTAATTTTGGTTTATTTGTTGGCTGTTGTTCGCGTGGAAACCCGGTTCGCGTATAACAATTTTCCCCCATGTCGAGAATTAACCGGTAAAGCTTTAATTCGCTACATATTTAGTTTATTAATGCCAACAAATAATAATAATAGGAAATTAATAAACTTGTTATAAGGATAAAAAACTTTGCAAAATGAGATCGCTTTCGATAGTTTTAAGTACACTTATCAAACCTTTATCTTTTTCTTTACTCTCGAGATATTCGCAGTACTGTTCCGATTTCTGAGTCTCTAGAGATTGACAATCGTACTGATGAATTTCGGTCGCTTAGCTATCAAGTGATGATATGCTAAGTGTCTCGACATCTGCCAACTGTTGCTCAACTGTTGGTGATGGAGTCATTGGTGAATCTAATTCATGCCAATCAATGAATTCACCTCTGTTAGGGTCGACCAATCGTTTTCGAGAGTTTATGCCCACTTCGAGTAAGGCATTAATACATCCAGCATTATGATTATTAACGACTTCTTTTCGCTCAAATATTGTTTTCTGAATTCCACATTTATTCAATCTTATAATATCGATTACATCTTTATCTTCGTTTGTCATAATATTCTCAATCATTGGAATCAGATAGTCATTCACCGCTTCGTGTCTTAACTTATCCATTAATAAACGATCGTTTAGGTCGGCTTTCGGTGATAGATACAATAACAGAAAGTCTTTAAGGCTTAAGAACTTGAAAATTTTCAACTCTTTGTCCTCCACTCCGTATAATGAAGTATTAAAAGCTCGCATTCCTCTGGCAATCTTTTCTAGTAATATCATACCAGTAATAATTTTCATCGCGACGTGCTTAAGTTGGATGCCTTGACTTTCGTTTGAGCGTAAGAATGATCGCATTGCATCGATAAGTATATCTATCACTACGTTTTTCCGTAAGTTTTCACTAACGATGTCGTTCATTACGACATTAAACATCTTTTCAAGATTCGTGATGTCGAATTCATAATAGATTTCCATATTTGGTACGTAATCGATTTTGTTTAGCTTTCTTATTATCGCTTTGATTAATTTCATCGATTTCTTAACAAACACTGAAGTGTTGCTGAAGATCATACGCTCATAAAATGATTCATCCAGTGATCGGCTTTCGAGCCTTTATCCTATTATTGAGACTCTATATGTACTCTTCTTAATCGCATTCTTTAACCCAATGCCCAACTTATTTATGTCGTAATTCTGGGCTTATAGAGACCAATAGATAATGTGCGGTTCACATGATAATCGTGGCTTCTAATAATAGAGCATTCCATCCTTTCATAATGAGACCGGATTTGGTTAAAGGATTATGGATTAGTGAGGTTTCAAAACGTGAAGAATTATTTTATATGTTGTTTTTATTAACAAAGGTTATTTATGTACCTGAATCGCAATTATTATTAAATCATTATACGTTTAGGTTGTTGTGATATTAAAAAATATCATATATATTAATTTCTAGATTTACTTCTACAGTTTTAAGATTCCTTTTTGAAAATAAAAAGTATAAGACCTTTATAATTCAATTAAATAATCAAGAAGAAAAAATTTTGGTTATTTTTGAATTTAAGTTTTAGATTAATTTTGGTTTCTAGTACTATTTGACACGCGATCATTAACATGTTATATGGGATTTCGCATATTATACATGTATAATATAATTATATATATATATCACGATATAAAAAATTCACAATTATTTGACTCGCAAGACTGGAAATTTACTACAATATATAATCATTTTAGAGTATACTATATTATATTTTCATTATATTATCAAGAGTTATAGTTATTTCTAATTTAACTGAAAATTATATATTGTAATAAATTTCCAGTCTTGTGCGTCGAATAATTGTGCATAATTTATATCATCGCAATAGTAACAGATAATAGCAAATTTATATCATCGCAATATTCTTCACACTATCTTATAGGAGCGAATTAAAAATTCGTCCTTTAAGAATAATTCATATTTAGTGCTGAACTAATTATAAAATTATTTATAAATTTTCTTAATAATAGGCAGCAACATTATGCTTATTTTAACACCAAATGTTTGCAGTTTTAAAAGAATTTTTATAACTTTTTATCGCCGGATTAGTACTTTAATAATTAATAAAATCGATGTGAGAAGTGATACCATAGATTCAAAAATATTCATTAATGATATTGACCGTCCTCTTAAAAAACATTTATTCATAAAAACCAATGTTAGATACTGTTTTATATTATTCTGGCTTTACTTTCAATTAATCAGATTTCTATGTTTCGCTATTATTAAAATAAAGCACGGAATAATTGAAAATTATTATTTCGATATTGTGGAAGAGTTTGGAGGCATAAGTGTTTACTATTATCTCATAGGAACCATGTATTTAATTCTAACTTTGCGAATAATTCATATATATCACAAAATTGATATTCGTTCTGCTAAGTGGGTCGAAGTGATTCAATTATTAAAAGGTGTTTTACCAAATCATACCAATAAAATTATTGTTCTTGAAACACACTTTTTAAATTACGTGCATAATGTGAAGCGAATGTTTTCATTTATTCAACCAGCGGTGAAATCAACTGTTTATATTTTTGTAATATTTACTGTAAAATTGGTAATCGTTAAAAAGGGGTTTCTCTATGGAACAGTTGCTCTGGTATCCATTAATATGCTTATATATATATTGGTCCCAATATTATACTACGCTAACTTTTACTGTATCATTATTAGCTTTTATTGCCATACCAGAGCAAGAATCTTTATTACACGACTCAAAAACATAATTTTAGCCAAAACTTATTTATCGCTAAAATTGTCAATCATTAGAGTACTCGAAGACCACAATAATCTCTGCGAAACTATTCACGAGTATAACATTTTCTGGAATCGTTATTATTTGGCGATTATGTACACTTTTGTGCCAATTTGTTTGATATATCTTCAGCTAATATTATTCGAAAATTTAAACCTATTTACTTATTCAATGTCTTTGATAGCATTTGTTATGGTGTTTTCATTTTTATTATTTATATTACTAATCGCTGCTGCAGTTTATCATAAACAAGTGGTCTCTTACAATCTTTTAAATACTATATATATTCAATTGCACAGAAATGCGTGCATTAGTAAACAACTAAAATTTAAGGTATCACTTAATTAAATTGTATCGTAAAAATATTATTAGTACTTTAAAAATAAATTTAGACTAATCTAAGTCTATTAATTTTTCAGCTTTTATTAGCCATCGAACGAATAAGTGGAACTCCAATTGGTTTTTGGTGCGGAAAACAATTTATCATAACTCCGTGGATTGTGTTTAAAGTATTATTAGTTAGAAATTTAAATGAGTATATAATTTAACAATTATTTTGTATTCATTATTGATTTTAGGTAATCATATTATTTTTGCGGTATTATTTATTGATATACAGGTTGACATTATCTTTGAAACCATAATTATCTGAAAAATTAGATCCAAAACTTTCATTTTTAAAAAAATGATGAAAAAATAAAAATTAAATTGTTATTATTTTTTAATGTATGATTTATAAAATCTATGATTATCACTATAAAATTAATTTTTTTAAACTGTAAATAAATGCGAATAAAAATAAACGCCTTTTATATCATAGAACGTTTCTCTATTCCTTCCAAGCATTGAAATGTTGTACGTATACCACGCCCACTGTTACTCTCTGCTTAACATTGCTGTGGAATAGGGCGGAATAGACCCGTGAAGTATGTTTTATCTTATATTCTAAGGCAACGATATTTGTAGGTTTGAAACCATAGCAACCATTTAAACCTTCTATTTAATCGTTGTATTACCGTTAAGAGTATGTGCACATAAGTGCGCATGCGATCGTATACAATAACTGTTATTGCAGCAGAACATTAATACACATAATAACGCAATATTTTCTATACAAAATATACGTCAAAATAAATTTTAGAAATGGGTTCATTAAAGTACGCATTACAATAATAAATTATTTAAATATTAATAATCCATGCGAAGCATAGGCTTTAAAGCTAGTCTACATTCATAATAAGTATTGATTCAGGGAAAGAGCGCAGTTCTTCTCACTGATTCAGTGACAAAAGTGTAGACTCTTTCCTCGTTTTATTTTCAACCTCTTATAAACTTATTAATCTGCCAATATTTTATAACAATTTTATAATTAATTAGTGTGATGAAATTTCTTTTTTCCAGAATTTAGATAAACGCATGGTTAATGTTATTAATAAAAATTTTTGATTAAAAAATGTTTTAAAACGCAATAACCATATACTTTATTATTAAGTTGAAAATAGAATAAAATTATATAAAACTTTGTCCTTTACATTATTATAAATAAATTTTCAATGCAATATGTGCTAAAACTCCTAGCGGTGCAATTTTAATAATGCATTTTATTACGGTTTGACATTTATAAGAATAAATCAACTTTTATAAGATAATTTCTCTGTTAATTAATAAAAAAGTATAAGAGTTATTAAATAACTAAAGTAAATAAATATCATTAAAAACTAATAGATATTTAAATACTCTCTTAAGTTGCTTTTTTCACACTTATAACTGCATTGTTTTTGCTAAACTATCAAATTTTAGAGGGAATTTAGTTACATAAACATTTGAAATTTAAATTCTTGTTATATATTATTATTGATATAATTATCACAAATATTCAAAATCATTTTGTTACACTTAATGAACTTTTCGATTTATTTGAAAATCGAACAAAAATAAGTACAAATTATTTCGTTGCGATGTATTAACAAACATGGATTTATAATATTTATAATTGTAATTTAAGTTTAATAAGTTCGGAGTTATCATACATTTACTGCTTTTCCTGTTATAAAAACATATTTGCTCATCTCTTCCTTCAAAAATACGACTAAAAATAAGTTATTTTCGTCAATAACTTTTCTTTTTTAGCTCACTTTGAAAAGTCGAGCTTTTGGATTTGGAATTTATGTGACTCTGTCTGTGACTCTGTTATTCTGTATACTTTTTTTTAAAACAAAAATCAGACAAAAATGATCAAAAATAGGGCAAAATTGGGTCAAAACTGAGTCAAAATTGTGTAAAATTGTCTTAAATAGTTGCAAAAAAGGGCTTAAATTCCATTACAAATGACTAAAGATGGGGCAAAAATAACTTTAATAATGTCAAAAATGACTAAAAATTGGGTTAATTTGATTAAAAACTGATAATATCGGATATAAAATGATTATAATCAGTAAATTTTAAATATAAAAGTAGTGAAGTGGAAATAACTGACATAAAATTAGCATAAAATGCAATTAAAAAACTTATATATGTGGGTCATTAAAACTACACGCACACATCTGAAACTAAAATATATGACTATAGCACATATTATTAACTATAACTCTTAAGTCTTGGCATATGCTATGTATTATTGCCGCTACGTATGATCGTATCTTCCAGTTCGCCATCAAATCGACACATGAATTCGACAATGTTATACGTCGTCAAAACAAACGATTC
>JAQIXJ010002834.1:0-14604 GCA_034700185.1 Phthiracarus laevigatus
CCACCCAAATTCCGTATACTATTGATGTCAGTTTTAGCGAACAACAGTTCAATTCCATCCAATGGTAGTATTGTTTGGGCGTTTGGTTTGTTTACGCCGCAAACAATCTTCGCCAACATCTTATTATGACAAATACCTGCGGAACACCTGAACGACGTGTTGGCGTAAATTTCGTCCCGAATCTGTTGGACAATAACGGCACCAACGGCTAAACGAATGTCATCCAAATACAAATCGCGATCGTTGTCCAACATTTCCAGCCACTGCTCAATATCTTTGTGGTTCGATACGATCTTCGTATGGTTTAAGGCATCAATCGATGGCGTCATCACAAACGTCGACAAACGGCTATCGACTTCTTCCGTCAAATCGAGAAACGCTTCATCAATGGACGCCTTCTCGAGTATCACGTGTTTCAAACATTTGCAGAAATTGGTGATCACTTCGAATACTTGGGAACTCGCGTCTCGATATCGACTTAACTCCGCTTTACCCCTAACTTCGGGCACATTAAACACATGCAATTGGGGACACTTCTCAATGGCTTCTTCGTCTCTCATTCCTCTCTTAATGCCATAAGCTCTGGCTTCATAGTTGACGGCAATGATACCACCGTTTGTGGTGTACTGTTTCACAACACACGGATGTGACCATAAATGCGGTGCCAGTTGTTGCTCGCATTGTACGTAAAAGCAGTCCATATCGATCAGTGATATGACTCTTTGCTGGTTTGATCCCATATTGATATTTAATCAAAAAACAATACTTTAAGTGAATGCGCTTTATTTTGTTTTAATTTTGTTGTGAGGCAATAGTAGGGGTCGTTATGTTATTACTATTGGATTGTTTAGTTTGAGAAAGTTTTCGTAAAAGTTTGGAAAAATTATTAAACAGTGGACACTTTTAAGGTTTTTTTTTAACTTTATTATTACCATAAAATTGGGTCTTCATTTTTTAAGCACGACTCTTTAATATGATAATATTATTATTGAAACTGTAAATAGTCTTATAATATAACAAATCATAAAATAATAACAGGGCGCCCACAGTCCCTATTTATTAATTTTTGGCAAAAAAATTTGAAAAACTATCATTCAAATTTGAAGAGTTTTGGATGGGGTATAATAAGTTCGCTACAATTTTAATAATTTAGTTTTAAATACTAACTTTTTTATTAAATAAAAATAATGTATATTTAAACTTATTTATATAAAAGTATTTAATTCGTCTTCATTATGTTAAAACTAGACCACTCTGTGTGGTTGAGAGATTTTGCTTCTATTCTTAATGCACAACAAAATTAATCATAGGGGAACAGTGGACATGGCTGGCATAAGTAGAATTTATGTATCATTAGGTGGAACAGTAGCAAAGCCCCTTTTTAAGTAATGACTAAAGCCCGGAAAATATTTTATTTTTGAGGTTAAAATATTGATTATAATATTGATTTAAAAGGCAAAATATTGAACATATTACAATAGTAAAACTTTGTTTAATAACTTAGAATAATTCACACAAGACTGTTTAAAAATAAATGTATGATTTTATGATAAATTTACTTAGATTACATATTTTAAATGTTGCCCCATGGAGTTGACCAGGAGTTGTAAAATTAATCTTAAATTATTATTTCTGATAAGCGGGATTTTCACGTTAAACATCGGAAATCCGAGAAAACCAAAAGTTTTTCTGCGTTGTCGTTGTAAAAAGTTTTGCCTGTTTCATGAAAAATTTATAGAAATGAAATTATATGTGCGATGTTTTACATTTATTTTTGTGTCGGATAAAAAATAAATGTGTTTGACTCTAATAATTAATTAGAAGGGTTTTTGCGGATAACCGCGGGTTACCTAATAATTTAAAATAAATTCAAACGGTTAACAAATGTCTTACCACTTAAATATAATTTACGTAATTTGTAGCAAAATTTGATAACATATTAAATTATTTGAAATTGAAACTAAATATTAAAATACGTGGCGTTTTCTACCATAATAATTATAAATTGGTAAATTATTCGCTGTCAAAGTAATGTCTCTTAAAGTGATGATTACGTTTTCAATAGCTATCATTGTTATCACTTTGTCATTGTTTGATTCAAGCGAATCAAGAGAAAGTGTGAATGGAAATGGTCTCAACCATGGGATCGATTCGATAAACATGTTTGGAAAGCTGGCTAATCATTTATTAAGATTACGTCGCAGTCCACCGAAGAATCCACCGAAGAATACGCCAAAACCAAGTCAACCACAAACAACGTATTCAACAAGAGATGATCCCAGATTCCAGCATCACTATTCAGGTTCCAGATACAGATTTATTGGCTAAATCTAATTGAATACAACAGTATTGCAGATATAGCCTTGATTTCAATTAATTTGTAATATTGGTTAATCTAATTTGTAATAATTATTAATCTATATTTAGTATTTGATTGTATTGTACTAAATATCAATTAGTTGTCAAAATTAGAATGTTCGTGACTAAAGCATATTTTAAAGTATTTTACAAAAAAGAATATGCGAATATTCTTTTGCATATTTACTAATAAAAGAATTTTTAAGGTATATTTTGTACTTATGATTCCTAAATGTTAATTAAATAAGTCAGATGTCATCCTTTTATTATTGTTTTTCAAGAAATTTTAGGCAATAAAACTAACTCGTAAGTACCGATGCCGAAAAATAAAATCAAACCCATAGATATGCAGTTATATAATTTTTGAAATACAAAATATTAAGTGAAACTTTAAACTAGTGTTCTTTAAGAATTTTATTTTTGGTAAATTTATTTTATTAAATGTTCAAAATGTTTCCCTTCATTTTCTAAACACAATTTGACTTTTTACCATATTATCTGATACTTTAACTAAAGTTTCGTTTGAAATTTTGTTAATATTTGTTGTAATATTAAACTTTAAATCATCTAAATTTCGGGGAATTGGTTTGTAAACTTTGCTTTTTAAGAAACCCCATAAATAAAAGTCCGGAATTGTCAAGTCAGGAGATCTAGCAGGCCAATCAATTGTAGTTTCAAGAAATCTGTTTCCTTTAGAAATAATTCGGTTTGAAAAATATGTTGACAAATGTGGTGCTGTTGCCCTAAAAGTGTGTCCCTGTGCTCCATCTTGTTGGAATTAACCATTATTAATAACATCGGAGTCCAACAATCCAATAAATTCTTCAATAATTCTAATATATTCAGTTGAATTTATAGTTTTATTGAAGAATATCAGTTGAATTTATAGTTTTATTGAAGAATATCGGACCGTAAATTTTTAACCGTAATATGCCGCAATACACTTATATTTTTAATGGATGCAAACTCGTTTTTTTATTTTTATACCGAGAATTTTTGCTGCATTATGACACAAAGTTTCGGACACATTAAAATCTTTAATTCGCAAGGATAACGGTTTTTGCGTAGATTTACTGCAACTTTCGTTAAGTTGTTGCAGTCTTTCGTACGTTAAAACATTTCTTTTTTCATTCTTTTTAAATTTTCAACATTACAGGTTCCGAGAAACTTGGTGTATATGTGCCAAATCGCGTTTTTGTGTAAAGTTTATTAATCTTTAATGTAAACAATAATATTGTCTAGTTGTACGAAGTTGTTTGTAAATACGTTTCGACAATAAATTGTCTTTCTTCAATCATATACACCATTTTAGTAAACAAACACTGTTAATAATAACACAAACAATCAAACTGAACAAAATATTGAAGAAAATGTAAAAATTACTGTAAATATCAAAACAATACTAAAACCTGAACATACATGTAATTTCTTAGAAAAAAAACTTATAGCACACTAGTTTTCGAAAATTACGTCGTAGTGTTATATTTTAAACAAGTTTAAGTTCTATGTTTGGGTTCGATTTTAATATGCGGCATCGATATAAGCAAAATTGAAACATTTACCAAGTCTTACATTCTAAAATCTTTGAAGAAAAAAAACGCGTTAATAAAATGGGAAGAAGCAAAACATTACCAAAAACTAAGCTTCAAAACTATGTAGTTATTTGGAAATTATAAGTTACAAAAGTTTCAATTACGTACATTTTCAAAAAAATTCTCAGTGACAGAAGAGAAAATTCGGTTGTTGTATCTTTCAGTACACTTATTATTACCGATTAAATTTAAAATATTGTTAAAAAACGTTTTATAAAAATATATTATTTGCATAGCATACAATAATTAATCTAACCTTACCTTACCAAACCTATGCATAACCTAACCAAACCAAACCTAACCTAACCTAACCTAACCCTTTAGATAAAATACAAATATTCCACATTTTAAATAAGAATAAATTTAAAATTACAACAAAAAAGGGTTTTAACTTAAATCATTTTGTTCGTTAATATATCTATACCGCGTTTCTAATTATGTTGTTTTAATTTTAATTTAGTTTTTTTGTTCAACAATACGTGTACTGAAAAATACATCAGCCGAAATTTCAATGGTGGAAAATTTATGTATGCATATATGTATGTTAATAACAACCAAATTTGATGTAAAAATAAAAGATTATAAAAGAATATTTGAGCAAATTTAGAGAATAAATATTCGCATATTTTGAGTTTTTTGAGAATATAAATCCGCTCTTTATTGATGACATATTATTAAAGCACGGAAAATTAAATATAATAATTTTTTTTCGGTAATTGCGAGAGCTCTGAGAAATATTTTACGGGTATTACTGTTAAAAACAACTTGTTTTGCAAACTTTATAAATCTATAAATAAATATTTTGAACATAAAAAAATATAAAATATTTTTTAATTATTTTGAGGTTTTTGGGAAATTGTAATTCAAAATCGAATTTGAGGCTCAATCTTTATTAAGCCTTTCTCCAAAAAGTTCCGAAAAAATTTAGTGAGTTTTATTTGTTCTATAGAAAATTTTTATTCTCAAATAAATTGAAAATTAAGTATTTATTAGAGCTGAGTGAAAACAATAAATTATATAATAATTACCTTAACTTAGTTAATTAAAATCTTATTAAAAAATTGTCTCAAAATTTAAACACATTAACGAAAGTCTATTTAAGTTGAATAATGTTTTAGTTGTATTAAATAAATCTTGAAGATAAAAATAAAGTTTTGTTTTCTTATGATTTTATGAAAATGTCTATTCAAGAGACATTCTACTTTAGTTTAGTAATCATTTTTTCAAATTAATACATGTATTATTGATTTAAAGTAAAAAGTATTTTTTTAAAACTAAGTGTTTATTGGAATAAAAACAGTTTAAACTTAACAAATAATTGTGTTTCATTTAAAGATTTGCATAGAATAATTTTACTTTCATCATAAATTTAAACTAACATACTACATAACAAACTTTTATATAGATTTTTATTAAATCATAAGAAGTCAGGAGTAATAAAAAACAAATATTTTAGAGAAAGACAAATTTTAGAAACTAAGTTTTCTTTATTAATTAAACAATTTACATGAATAGATTTAAATTTACTTTATAAAAAATGTCTTAAACAATAATTGAATCGTTAATCTGTCTTCGGATGGTTATTTAAAAAACACTGACGAAACCATGAATGTTTCTCTCGTCGGTTTTAAATAATACGCGTTAGATTAAATTTAATCCCGAACCCCATCCAACTGATCCCAAACCCCACCCGACTCGTACCGAATCACACCCGACTGATCTCGATAACAACCGAGCATATCCCAAATCCCACCTGACTGATCCAGAACCCCACCGACTGATCCCGATCCATAAACCAACTAGTCCCGAACCCACAACCACGCCCTTCTTGTACCTAACCCAAACCGACTGACCCGAAACACATCAGACTGATCCCGAACCCGACCAGACTTATCACGAAAACAAACGAACTAATAATAAAGGCTGATATTTATAATTCACTTAACTAATGCACATATTTATTCACTTAAAAAATATTTGAATCAACACGAGCACTTTATACTGATCGTTCTAGTTAATCATTAAATGAGTTTGAATCGACTTTATAATATACTCGTCGAGTTGGTATCTTATCTTTTTCTATTGTATAAGATTTTCAATGGGTTATGATTTTTAACGCAGAAACTGATCGATGGAATTGAATGCTTTTGAAATATTATCTTTATTTATTTTACAGAGCCTTTTGAAATTATTAGATAATACAGAAAAATATTTATTTAGTTATACTAAAGCTAGGATTATTAAATCTAACATTTGCGGATACCAATTAAATCGGGTCGGTTAGCTTTAAAGATTTCACGAGTGCGTTCGGGCAGATAATGTTAAATGTAAATTTGGTTGTTCTAGCTTTTAAGGGCAGTATTGTTGTAAAATGTTTCCGAATGGATTCCTTTCCTTGTTTTTGTATCTGCTTTAAGCTCTGCTGTTAAAACATCTGGTTATAGGATTCACTTAATTAACTATAATTTTTATTGAAAATTTATCAAATTGAATATATAATAATTAAAGTTATTTTTTGTATTATAAAGAAATCTTTTTGATAATAAATTCGAAAAATATACGGTATTTTGATTTTACTTTGTCTTCTAATCAATATTTATTTTGTAATATTAATTTAAATTTTTTGTATTGATATTTAACAGTTTTATAAGACATTTGCTACAACTAAACACAACTACATTCCAAAACTAAAGATTCGATAAAAAATATGCCACAACTGATACAAATTTTTTTTCGACAATTATTTTATAAATAGTACAATACAATCAAATACATATTTAATATTAATTTATTAACCAATATTACAAATTAATTTAAATATAAGCTGGATCTGTAATATTATTGAATTAAATTACTTTTTCCCATTATATCTAGGATATGAAGCTGAAGGATGAAGAAGTACATTATCGTACGGGTCATCTTTTTTTGGGGGTGGTTTTTTCGGTGGTGGCGGATTGCGACGTACTCTTAATCCATGATTAGCCAGATTTCCAAACATGTTCATTGAATCGAACCCATGGTTGTGACCATTTCCATTCACACCTTCTCTTGATTCGCTTGAATCAAACAATGACAAAGTTATAACAATGATAACTATTGAAAACGTAATCATCACTTTAAGAGACATTACTTTAACAGCGAGTGATTAACAATTTATAATGAATATGATTGAAAACGCCACGTATTTAAATATTTAGTATCAATTTCAAACAATTTAATATGTTAGCAAAATTTTACTACAAATTACGTAAATTATATTTAAGTGGTAAGATGTGTGATAAGCGTTTGAATTTATTTTAAATTAATAGATAACGAGCGGTTTTACGTGAAACCCCGTCATATTATTTATTAAGTTTAAAGTGTAAGTGTACCTAATATAGTAAAATAATGCACTTTTATTATATCAATTTTTTATATTTGTTCAAAATTTATATCGTTATTAATTAATTTAATTATTAAAACTTTATTAGTAAATCTTAGTTTAATTTTCAATAATCTATTTTTACATATATTAAACAATTATTGTTTTATAATTAACTTTCTTTCATGATTATAACCCAGACCACAAGTGATTTCAACTCCTATTAAAAGTGTGTGTACTTTAAGACTTGTTAGTACTTAAGACTTGTATCGTAAAAGTGAACAATTTAAAGATGTAGATTAGACTCCCAAAAGTTAAAAATTTTAAACCTGAGCCTGACTCGGGACGCCAGGTTGATACCCGTACCGGCCCAAGTCCTATAGTTTTTTAAGTTTTATATTCACAAAACCACTGATGTTAATTGTATTAGCAATTTTTTTCGATTATGTTTGTGCGCTATATTTTAGTAAACTAGTTATAATTTACTTTGGTAAAAAAGTATTAGTTTTATAAACAGAATAAAAACACAAAATATGTTAAATCCTTTATTAAGATTTTCAAATTATTCAATTAAATGATTAAAATTAATAATATAATAATAAATTTTGAATTAATAAATGTGCCAAAGTTAAGATAAAGTTTGAAATTTCTGACAATTTTGAATGAGATTAAGAAAAAATTAAAGAGTATGAAGAAAAAGGGGAAAAATTTAAGCTGGGATTTCGAAATTGAAAGGGTTTTCTGGATTGAATGGATTTTCCGGTTGTTGAACGCTTTCAAACATTTCCAATTGCCTTAACTCCTGAGCCAATTGATTCTCGGCTTGAGATAATTGCTGTTCAATAATATGTAATTGAGCTTCACTTACGGTGGCATTCAATTGGACGACTAATTGTTGAATATGTGTCACTTCACGCTCAATAGCAGCCACGACTTGCGCGTGTTGTGTACCAGCGGCTGCGATATCAACCTTTGCTTGAGCTATCAATTGTTCAGCGCGTGCTATTAGACGTGCTTTTAGAGCCTGTTCAGTATTGTTAACAGGATTTTGTACAATACTCTCTAGTTGTTCGAGTTGTCTCAATTCCTGTGACAGTCTATTCTCAGACTCAACTAATTGCTGTTCAATTATACGAATCTGTGCTTCACTAATATTAACTGCATTTAACTGTTGGACTAACTGTTCGATATGTGATACTTCGCGCTCAACTGCGGCCACAATCGACGCGTTCACTGTTCCAGCCGCTGCAATATCGGCCTTTGCTCGAACTATTAATTGTTCCGCTCGTGACAACAGTTGAGCTCTCATGTTCACAGCTTGACGTTTCACTGGGATTCCAGGATTTTCAGGGAATTGAGCTTATGTGCCTTCAATCATTTCCCATTGCCTTAATTCTTGTGCCAATATGTTCTTCGATTGTCGTAATTGCGATTTAATATTACAAATTTGTGCCTCAACTGTGGCATTATTTAGCTGTTCCACTAAATGTTTGACGTGCGCTACTTCTCTGTTAACCGCGGCTACAATTTGCGTGTGATTTGCACCCACAGCTGCGATGTCAACCTCAGCTCTTGCGATCAATTCTTGGGCACGGGATATAAGTTGTGCTTTATATATGTCGGGATTAAATGCTTGTCTTTTAACAATTATTAGTGACTCTCAGTCTTGAAAAAATTAAGGATTAAAAATATGATTTTGCAATTAATATTTTTAATTAATAATTATACTTATTAATACTTACAATATAAAGTTGTTGTCAAAATTAAAAGCAAACTTAATTTCATTTTGTAATACAATTTATGAATTATTTTACAAAGAAAATTATAATTCAAACAAATCTGATGTATTGGTTTAGAGAATTGATGAACCATGTATTTATAAAAAAAAGAAATCCTAAAAGATATAGTAATCATGTCCTCATCTGTTATCCACGTTCTTATCATAAAATTATATATTTACTTTTAAAAATATCTTTTGATGATTTTTTAGGATATACTTCGGTATATTTATAAATAAATAGGTCTTATAAACTTTGTTTCATGTGAAAAAGACAAATAATTTAAATTTCATTATTGATTTATATAACTTAGCTATGGTTCTATTGAATCTTCTAGAAAAGAGTATTAGCTATATATTTTGTATATTTAATAAATGACAAAATTAGCAATTAAAAATAACATTTGTATTTTTAACATAAATGTTGAAGAATAAAGTCTTTTCTTTTATATTAACATTTTTATAAATATTCTTTAGTTCACTTTATAATAAAATTTTATTTTTTTTTTAAAATATGTGGTAATGGAATAAATTTTTGCAAGGAGTAACAAAAACTACTCGATTTAGACGACAATTTTTCAATTTATAGAAAAACTAGAAAAAAGCCCACCTTCGGTGGGCGACTATTGGTATGTTTTTGTAAATGGACTCCCCCCGCCCATGTCGGATTCCACCCCTTCATGTTGGACTCCCCCGCTCATGCCGGACTTCCCCGCCCATGTCGGAATCCCCCCGCCCTTGTCGGATTCCACCCGCTCTTGTCGGACTCCCCCAACCCATGTCGGATTCAACCGACTTATGACTGTATGTATGAATGTGTCTATGACTAAAGTCAATACCAAATAACTTGGACAAAAATTTAGTGGCATCACTCTAATGCTATTGGAGCATTAGAGTTGATGTCACAAAATTCAAATGCAAATGTTTAAATACAGTATAACGTATTAAATTTAAAATTTTAAAACACCTGTTTTACAACAATGCACAAACCAGTTTGAACCGGTTTGTGGACTGAGAGATAGGGGAGAGATTAAAAATAAGTATTTATAGCTTTATTAAATAGGTTTCCATTACAGAGTATTTAGTGTATAATTTACTCTATTGCCCTCTACATTTAAACTTTATAATTACTTATTACCCTCCCTTTTTGTTCAAGTTATTTGGTATTGACTTTATGTGTACGACTGTGTGTATGACTCTTTGTAGATGACTGTTTGTAGGACTATATCTATGACTCGAATAATATAGGTGTTAAAGGGTATTTTTTTGGACCCCTCCTGTATAAAGGGGTGCCCATCACCTCGAGTGACCCCTGATTTTAATCAGCCTATTCAGTAGAGTCAAATGATATAGCTGTTGAAGGGTATTTTTAATATTTTTTTGGATCCCTCCTGTATGATGGGGTGCCTAGCCCCTCGATTGACCCCTCATTTAACTCAGCTTATTCAAAAGAGTCGAATAGAATAGGAGTTGAAGGGTAATTTAAACATTTTTTGGATCCCTCCTGGATGAGGGGGTGCCTACCGCCTCGAAACCCTCCTTATTGACCTCCCCTCTTCGATCTAAGTACATTGATATAGGTGTAGTGGGGGTGAACGTTCGGGGGGTCAAATACAGTGGTATTGAATCAGTATTTCCACTCCAATTTTTTTAGGAGGGTTCCCACCACCTTGAAACCTCCGGATGAGCACTTCTCTTTTTGAGCTGAATCCATTGATATAGGCGTCGAGGGTTTGGGACCCCCAGGGGAGGTGCCTATAAAGGATCAAACAAACAAACAAACAGACAGACAGACAGACAGACAATTTTTGTTATTTATATAAAGTGATAGAACTTATAGATTTTATAGAATTTATTATTAAAAATAGTAATTAGTGGTATTTCTAAATAGAACCATAACGATTCCAAACTATTGTTAACGTTTTTTTGTTTCCTCTTCTTCCTTATTTCTAACAATGGAAGTTACTTGTAATTATCCGAAATAACCTGTACACTATAACATACTTATACATTAACACTTTTACCGTTTCCTAATTAATGTTTAATATATTTTAATATGACGTTTATTCCCCAGCAAAAATTCATTAAATTTTATCAAACTTATTCAATTTTATTTTTGATTTACTAGAATGAAAATATATATATATAGACAATATAAAAAATGATTTTTGTAGTTTTGCTAAATTTTTTTACGCTTATTATTTCGGAGAACCTAACAAACAACGAAAGCACTGTATTTATTTTTAAAGACGTGTTTTCTTCACGTTTGGAATTGGCTAAACTAATAATTACTTCCGATCTGATTCAAACAAAAAACTTAATCGAATTTGAAGGTACAAGTAAAATATTAGATATGGATTTTAGTGTTAAAGATAATTCGCTATTTCTTTTACAATCGAACGGTTTATATCGCATAAAAATGAGTCTCGAATTTCACCAAATTATAAGCACTGATTTGATTTTTGATGCGTTTAATTCATATTCGCTGGCATACGATTGGATCCACGATTTACTATATTTTACGGTTCAAAACGAGATACACGTCATTAAAGTTAGTGATGCCTCTATTCGCTACGTTTTTAACTCAACCGCAGGAATCGATAGTAGATTAGCTGTGAATCCGATCGATAAGTTCATTCTGTGGACAAACGACACCCAAATTATTAAAGCTAATCAGGACGGAAGCGGAATAAAATTACTATACAAAAGCGAGGATGAAATTGGATATAATTTATTCATTGATTATTTAACAAATAATATTTGTTTCGCTAGTAATGGAAAGATTTGGTTAATTGATTTTTCGGGTAATATTCGCAAAAGTTTCGAAACAACTTTTACCTCTGCTCATGAGGTTGCTGTCTATAAAGATTTGATATTTTTTGAAAGAATTGGTATCGTGTATTCGTTGGATAAAAAGTTGAATAATTCAGTGTCTGTACTGAAATATTCGTCTCGTAATTTTCGACTATTTCACGCTACACGACAACCGAATGCTACGAATATTTGTAGAAAATCTCAGTGCTCTCATTTGTGCCTTCCACTTCCAAATAACTCTTATCGCTGTGTTTGTCCTCATAAAATATTTAACAATGGTGTATTATGCGAGGAAAATGTAAGCGAAATTAAAAATTAATTTGTTTTATTTAAGTAATGCGAAATTATCATTTTAGTTATACAGCATTTTCAATGGAGATGAAAGATTTAGGCGGCCTAACCATTGAGCCTACATCCATTTTTACAGCCTAGAACCTAAGCCTACAATGTTCACAGGAGCCTAAGTCTACAGCCTAGAACAAAAATAGGCGGACTAACCTCTAGGCTCTTATTTAATGACTTAATTCTTAATAAACTGTAAATAAGTTTAATGAAAAAACTATCTAATAGATAAAATCATAATACTTTCATTTTCGAGTATTTCGTAACCATTTTATATATTCATTTAAAAATTATTTTTTTTATCGGGCCTACAGCCTAAGCCTATAGAATATTTTTGAGCCTACGCCTACAGCCTATAACCTGTAAGCCAACAGCCTCCCTAGTACCTTATGCTCAGCCTAATTTTTCATCTCTAATTTTCAATTTTAGTCATTACTTGGTAATAGTCTAAATTGCTTGAGCTACTGATTATTTTTTGTTACCGTTATAGTTTCAAAATTTGAATCATTTTTATAAGACCATTTTTTAGCATATAAAAACAAATGGGCTTTAAAGGACTAGTCCTTAAAATTTTTAAAAATTCCAGGTCCAGATTATGTTATGCTGGGACAAGATTTTAACAGGTTTAGTTTAAGGTTTCTAAATGTTGAGACTTCGCACTTGTATAAAAATAATATGCATAAAATGTAAGTTTTAATATTAAATACATTGAAAAATTTTGCCATAAGTTCAAAAACATACCAGTGATCGCGGAGGTGAGATATAATTCCGCCACTGAGCGAATTATTACAAATAACGCATTATTAATTGGCTCCGCGACGGCGTTATGATCGTTATCTCTCTCACACATTATCATATGCAGAGTGTTAAGCGCCGTTCCACTGTTCAATGTAACGAGATTGAGCATTCGTTTTATAGCTACAGTATTAGTTTCTTAATTATTGTAACTATTCTTTTCAATAGGCTACAGACAGGCGCCTAAAATTATAACAATTGCGTTTGTTGTTGCTTGCAATAAGTGTGTAAAACTGGAAACGGGAAACTATTTCTGAACATATCTCGTCTCCGCGATCTCTGACACATACAATACTTATTAGTTATAAAAGTATAGACGTAAAGCAGGAGATTTATTATTGCATAAAAAAGTTGCGATACTGATAACAATAAGTTTTGTTTACTTATAATTAATTTAAATAAAAATGGGTTTTAAATTATATAACTTTTACAGTTACATTTGAATATTTAAATATCAAAGATATAACATTAGTCAATATTAGAGTTTGCATGAGATGGGGAGCCCTATTTATAGGGTTTTGGGGGCTCCCAACACTATCCATCTCCCGTTGTCGTGTTTGGACCTTAATTTTAAGAACTGTAATGACCGTGCTTTTGTTCCGAAAAATAACACTAGAAATTTTTTATTCTAGAAGAAAATATTAAAATAAACAATATTTAATACATAAAAAAATCATAAAAGAAATACTATTAAAACTATATAAAATTTTCAATTTATTTTATCTTACATATATATAATGGAGCTAAATAAATAAAAATTTATTTGAGATATGAATTTGAAATTATAAAATCTCTTTGAAATAAATTCGGGCCTCGATTATATAAACCTGTCAAGTTAAGAGTTTATTGTGACATGCTTAAATAAGCCTAAAATTTTTATAATAACAAAGTGCTTTATACATGCTAATTAGTTTATATTTATAAAAGCCATAATAATATCCTATAATATCTAAATTCTTAAAAAATTTTCATTGATTATTAAAGTCGAATATTTACAATGAAATAATGGTATTATATGCAAATCAAAACGGTGTTTCGACCATAAATTTGAATTCATTTATTAACAATGAACCGGAAAACTCTATAGAGTTATATTCATACAATAAACGAGAGATCCCGGCTCTATATTATAACGTTGAATCGAATCTAATATTATGGTCGGCCACTGATAGTAAAGTACTACGATTGAAAAATAGTACATTGTTTGTGGCGCCGTTTAATAGAACTAAAGCTAACTTTTTAGAATTAAATCACACAAAAATTCTTATCGACAAATGTGATGCAGTTCTCGGATACGATTGGATTCATAACTTAATTTATATGGATATCAACAATACGATTGTCGTGTTTAACATAAATCGAACCGATATTCAGCATGTAATCGCAAAAATCGATGGACGAAAATATGTGATCAGTTTTGCTGTCAATCCAATTGAAAGCAAACTTTTTTGGTGCGAAACGAAAAAGTTTGTAAATATAGATAACAGTGTAATAGTTCGCGCAAATCAAGACGGAAGCGATAGAACATCTATAATCGATCATAGATTTATTTCGAGTCCGCTTTG
>JAQIXJ010002835.1:0-14598 GCA_034700185.1 Phthiracarus laevigatus
TATTCTACAAAATCAGATATTTATAGTTTAGGTATTATTTTGCAGCAACTGTTTAACTTCCATATAAAGTAAGTTTCATTGTTATTATTAGTTTTTTCAAATAACTTATAAATTGAATTTTAACTAGAGATGAAAGATTTAGGCGGCCTAACCTTAGGCTTTGGCTGAGCCTACAGCCTTAGCCTATGTTTTTTCGTAGGCTTAGGCTGCAGCATAGATCCTAAGCATACAATGTTCACATGAGCCTAAGACTTCAGCCTACAACAAAAATAGGCGAACTAACCTCTAGGCTTTTATTTAATGACGTAATTCTTATAAAACTGTAAATAAGTTTAATGAAAAAAATTATCTAATAGAGAAAAACATAATAATTTCATGTTTAGAGTTTGCGATTCAATTTGATATATTCATTTAAAAAGCCTACAGCCTAAGCCTAAGGTTATAAAAAATAGGCTGGCCTAAACCTAAGCCTATAGAATATTTTTGAGACCACGCCTACACCCTAAGATATATTATAACCTGTCAGCCTACAGCCTCAGGTGGAAACTTAGGCTCAGCCTAATTTTTCATCTCTAATTTTAACAGTCTTATAGCTGTACCGAAAAACCTGTACAATGTTATACCGAAAAACATTTCTATTTTGAAAATTTTTTTATCTAAATTAACCATAGTAACCCAAGGTCCAAAGTGCTAGAGGGTGTCTTATCATGTAAATATCAATTTTAAGGGGGTGGGAGTTGAAAACATCGGATTTAAACGACAAGTTTTTGTCTTCTAACCAAATTTTTTTTCAAACAAAAAATACCACATTTCAATACATTTTCGATTTTTCATTGAGGGGTAGGGGTAGTATTTTTTATTTTTCCAGAATTCTAGGGCCAATACTAGGCACGCACCCCCTTTGGTAACTGTGGTATTTATTAACTGGTCGGATTGTACTTTTAAAAACAACACATTATGTACATTTAGATAAAAACTTCATTGTTTTAAATTATGCTTTTGCATAATATTTTATATCACTTTTTTAAAAAAGTATAGATTATGCTTATGACAGTCCGTCCGTCTGTTCGTCTTGGTCCACAGTCAAATGGATATTAACTTTTCTTTATAATTATAAAGGGTTACGAGAATGGGATAAGGGGATTGGGAAAAGTGAGTTATATGATTTTTTTTGTATTTGTAAGACTTAACATAAGTTAAAGATAATGCGCAAACATTTAATTATTTAGGTTGTAGTTCTTTTTTCAAGTTTATTAATTTTGATTAACTTATTAATTCATAGCTATCCCCTAAAAAATAATTTTTTAATCCATTTAAATATTAATATTAACAAACATTTTAATTATATTTTCAGTGTTAAGGATGAAAACAACTTACCAGCTTTAAATCCTAAAATAATTTATATCAAAGCGATTGTAGAACAGTTTCTTTCGCCATTACCTAATAATCGACCAGATTGTGAACATGTTTTAGCTAAACATAATTACTGGAGAATAAATAAATCCGAACCATTAATCGATAAAGTATTTGAGCAAATCAATTCCACAGAGATTGATGATTGCACTATAGATGATGGTTTTGTCAACTTTTTTGTTATAGAAAAGTAAGAAAATATAATTTAGTAAACAAATTATCAATACAATTTTTATAGTTAATTATAAAAATATTATCTTATTTTTATTTGATATTCAAAAACTAAAACTTTTTGGTTTTTACTGTCGTAGAAAAAAAGCAATTCAAAATAAAGCCATAAACTTAAGAAGATATTATGATTTTACATTTGATAAAACTATTTATAAAATTGAAAAAGTTTTAATTATCAAAATTTTACTCTTTGGTACTATATTTCATCTTTTAATGAGTTCTTATGATTATGCAATTAATGATATCACTGCATTAGTTTTAGAAAAGTGGTACGATTGTGATATTAAAAAAGGTTAGTTGAATTTTATCGGATATAATGATAAATGTTTATTTATCAGTTAAAACAAGAAACTAAATTAAACGTATTTCTTATCAAAGCTTTTTTTAAATATAAACTTAGATGGAACAGCTAACTTGATATATGCTATTGTTGGCTTCATTGGTCTGGCAACAAACAGCATAAGATTAGTTCTAGCGTCAGGCATTTTATTTGCATTTGGTTCGATTTATTCTTTCCTAATAAATGAATTTTTGATGTGCACGGAAAGCTTGTGGTATTCTGGCTTAACACTTTATTTGACTTATCTTACAGTGCAATTTAGAACAAGTAATAAAGATGCTGAAACTAAATCTCATTTCTCAGTACTTATTAATCGTAACAAATGGTTTTTGGTTATCAAATTTGTATTGAGTTTTGGCCAATTATTATTTATTATTATAATTTTTCTAAATGACATGTGGGAAACGGGATTTATTCATTGGTCTTACGGATCTTCTTATTGCAAATATCATAATGGTAAATTTTTTAATTGCTTGTGTAATTACTTATGCATCATTATAGATATCTATTTCATTAATCTCAATATTTGTCAGAAATTTTCAAATATTAAAAGAAGATTTATTGAAAATTAATTATAAACAATTTTATATTAAAGAATCAATTATCAAACATGATATCGCTTTAATACTTGATGTGATTGTATTTATATTTGGATCGTTTGGATCGATTATAGAAAATGGTTATGTTATTGCACTAAATGGTGTATTTCTTGCATGCAATTCGTACAAAGCAATTAATAATAGGCGATACGAGTTTGGCGGAGTTTATTTTTTGTGGTCATCTTTCCTATTTTATTTCATTTACCTAATTAATGACGAAATTTGAACAATAATTTTTATTTATTCGAAGATTATTATTTATAATAAGTGAATTATCCAGTAATTATCACTTAAATTCTAAAATAATTTCAATAATAAAATATTAAATAATTATGGTTTGATTTGTTAAAATGGTATTGATTTGTTTCAAAATTTGTTGGCGTTCAGCTTTCTTTCTGGTATGTGTTTTGTAAATGATTAAATCCACCACACAATCAGTAGCAGTTATAAATACGTTTTACTAGTTTTACAAATTACTAATACTTCGGTAAAACTTCGTATAGTAATTCTTCGCATTTTCGCATTTCCACAAAAACGCTGAGGTCTTCTGTTCGACAAGAATTTCGAGATCATTGGCGTACTGTTCCATTCGTAGTAATAAATTCTCTTAAAATTTACTCCGACAATATCTCTGTAAAATGTCATTTGATAATGTCTTAAACATTTTTTATTACTCTTCTGTGGTGCAATACAGTGCATTCTCTCAAAAAGTGAACAGATTTTGAGCAAATAACTGGTTTTATGCTTTATTTACAATTCATTAACATATAATATTTCACAAGTATTTGTTGAGATCTATTATTAGTGTTTAAATGAGTTATAATAAATGTTGAAAGTGCTGACAATTTTTTGTAAACAAAGTTTAGCCCTTTTAACCATATTGTCCGCAACATTTATTAAAGTTTCTTCACTAATTTTTGCTATTTCATTTTCAATATTTGATTTTAATGTAGCTATATTTTGGGGCACAGGTCTGTAAACTTTATTTTTAAGGTAGCCCCACAAATAAAAATCCAAACTTGTCAAATCTGGAGATCTCGGCGGCCACTCAATTTCGGTATCTAAAAAACTTGAATTTTTGGAAATAATCCGATTTGAAAAGTAAGAATTTAAATGAGGTGCTGTTAGTCGGGAAGTGTGGGCTGGGGCCCCATCTTGCTGGAAATAGCCTTCAAAAATATCTTTTTCGGTTAATAAAGAAATAAAATTATCGATAATTTTTATATATTCGATTGAATTGATGGTTTTCTCAAAAAAAATTGGACCATAAATTTTTTTTCCGAGAAATACCGCACCAAACTCCAATTTTGAGAGGATACAACGAAGTTTGCACAAATTCTTCGGGTTTTTCCGAAACCAAAATTCTGGTTTTGTTAGTTACCACAGTTCCAGAAAGATGAAACCATGCCTCATCACTAAAAATTAGATTATCCAAAGCCGTGATATTTTCACTAAATGCAAGAAACCAGTTGCAATAATGTACCCTCTTTTCGAAATCCGAATCTTTCAGTTCTTGCACAACTCTTATTTTGTAGGCTTTTAATTTTAATAATTTTGCCGCCTTATGACATGTCGTTTTTGAAATATTAGTATCAATAGCTCTTATTGATAATGGTTTTCTTGGAGAACGTTCAAAACTAATTTTAATTTCACTTAATTTTTTTGGCGTTAATACTCGCGATTTTGGGAAATGTTTTTTATTCAATACACTTCCAGTTTCATTAAACTTTTTAATAACTTTCCATGCACTGTGTTTAGAAATTTTTTTATTGTACTTTTCAAAAAATAATATTACCACACTTTCGTAAGAGTAATTTTCTTTTAATTTTTTATCACAAATAAAAATACGCTGTTCAATAGATAACACCATTTTATAAACAATTACAAAATCTCGCTTAAATTTCTAAACACTAACACGTGTAAGTTTGTACAACTTAAGCAAATTATTTGTAGAAACTATTGAAACCTGGTTTCTTGTTAAAAGTAAAAACAATGACACAAATAGTGCGCCGTTCACTTTTTGAGAGAATGGACTGTATATAAAGGGAGGCTCGGAGGCTGGGGCTGGGGCTCGGGCTCGGGCTCAGGCTCAGACTCAGACTCAGACTCAGGCTCAGGCTCAGGCTCAGACTCAGGCTCAGGCTCTAATTTTATTTGATGCTCGAGGTTTAGATTCTTGAAGGAGGCTCAGGCTTAGGCTCAGGTTCCAGCCGGAGTCTTTGGAAACCGAGCCTCATCATCACTAGTATATGATATAATATATTGCTTATAAGAATCAGTTAATGGAGTTAATGGTTGGGTTTTTAATTGATCTTTAATCGTACGCAAACCAAAATCAGTGAGTTTAACCGATAATCGACTGTCAATCACGCAATTCGTTGACTTTAGTCTTCCGTGATAATTGAGAGATGAGTCGTGAATGAAACACATTCCTTCAACAATATCGCTAATTAGCGAGTATCTGAATGGCCAATCAATCCGAATGCCATCGTTATCAAGCAAGTCCAAAAAAAAATTGTTAAAAACTATCAATCAGATCTATCATTTTCAACTAACTCTTAAATTTCCTTTTTCACAATATTCGGTCAAAATGCAGACATAGGGCTCGTCCGGACAAAAACCGATGAATCGAATTAGATTTTCGTGCGCTAAATCTCATAATTGCTTAAGTTCTAACAACACAACTCGAATTATTGTTATGTGGCGAATATTTAATGATTTTATCGATACTTTTATTCCGTTATAAATTATAAACAGTATTAAAAAATGACCGATAAATAGCAATAAAAAAATAGCATTTTTATTTTTTAAAAATTTTTTGATAGTTAAGTATAATTAATGTCTTCTTCTTTATATTAACATTTTTAAAATTTCTCTTTAGATTATTTTATAATAAAATAGCATATTTCATTAAAAATAGCAAATAATAGCATTTATAAATGGAGCTAAAACAACTCATAAGTATGTATTTCGTGCACAAATAACAAATATATGCATTTAATTTATGAAATAAATATTATATAATTGCTATTATTTTGACTGTCTTCAAATTAGCAATAAAACGTGAGAACACTGGTCTGGTTACCCCTCACCAGCAAAAACGGTGGCATATTATGCGTCAAAATTTCGAGCCAAGACATGTATAGCGTCACCGAATATTGTTCTTTTCGTGGCACAGGCAGCGTTCTGTAATAAATTATTTATATAAAAGCTGTTAGAAACTTTTTTTATACTTTGGACCATAAAGTATAACAGAAATACTTACATTAGAATAAGTGTTGACGCGCTTGAGTACTGGATTAAATGCTCACGAATACGGAGGTATTTGTTTGTCTGTATAATGAGATCAAATCACAATTAAAATCATAGCAAGTTTGCAACAAATGTTTTTATCGTAAACAATACTTTTGTTTCTCACTGAATCCACATGTTTAATTTTTTTTAAATACTCATAAAATATGTGGATTTTAATTTAATTTTATTTGTTAAAGTTTCGCTTACTTGTTCCATATTACGAATTAAATCTGCTTGCGATATATCCAATGTCATTTGATTTTTGGTTGACTCTCCTTCTGTCAGCCATTTCGATATAATCGATACAAATTGATTTTTTCTAAATAATAATCACACGGTTTTAAGTTAATTTTAGTAAAATTATTGTTTAAGTGGTAATATTTTATCACTAAAATTGTCATCAAAAGGTGTATTAAAATGGATTGAGTGGAATAAGTCTGAAATTGATAGTTATTTTTTAAATTCTTTTACATAAATAATTTTTTAGCTTTATTTTACATAAAAAAGTTTTTCTTTATCGCAATCTTTAGTTTAAATTATATATTATTTTCAGATTTCGTTTAAAATTTTTCCTAGTAAATTAATGTACATTTTTGGGTTTTAAAATCATATGTATTATAGTTTTTCAATTTCCACCAAAAATTACAATCGCACAGTACATTATGTTGAAAATATTCCACACTACTGCTGTTTTTTGGTTAAACTATTTAAAGATCAAAAAAGAAAAAACGGAATAAAGAAATTTTACTGAACTTACGTTTCATCCATTGGTGGCCTATCTGTTGAGGATAACACGAATACATCGAAATACGGTATACGAAACTTAAGAAGCAATTGAGTTAAACTATAATTTAAAAATTAGATTTGAAAAGTTTCGCATTACATTTGAAACGTGATACCAATATTTCCAAAAAAAAATAAAAAATAAAAAAACTTACTTAAACTGTACAGAATTGATATCGGAAGAATCAGTGGTGACCGAAAAAACTCTAAGTTTGCAGCCCTTCCACAGTTTATTATTTTTCAAAATATAACTGATCAACAGTGTAAGCCCTCCATCGTCGTATATCCACCACAAGTCAACGTTTCCTTTTTTCTGTTTATACTTAAATCGGTTGGCAATTTCATAAATGTTTATGGGAGGCGGTAATTTCATTTTATCGGCATTATTCAACAATTTTTTCGACAACGATGACAGTTGTGGCGGATTTTTGACGCCATTGGCCATGAAACTTGTCGAATATTCCGATTCCACCAGCTCTGACACCGAATACACGTTAGTTAGGTCTGCGTATAAAAGTAATAATGTCACAAATTCAATGGCAAATAATTTATGAATTGTTGCGAAACTCACTTAAATTCGAATCTGTCTTTTCATTGAAATCATTCACTCTATAGCTGTCGAAATAGGAGGAGAAGTCATGGCCTTCTTGTGTGCGAAATAGTATTAATGCGAAGTGATTGTCTAATACAGAACTATAAATTTTGAAGAAATTTATTTCAATTGTTTTAGATATTAGAAGAAGAAATTTATTATAATTTTAGCTCATCATGACGGTTATAATCAATCTAATCTATCTGTTAATCTGTTAAACGGATAGTCAGCCATGATAAGTTAAAATAATGTTTGAATGATGCTTATATTTACTGGATAAGTTCGAAATAGTCGAAAAGATCGCTGTCGGTACAGTTACTCCAATTATTTTTATATCCTAGCATTACAATATTTGGTGAAAACTTCCCTAAACCTGTGGACTGAATAAATAGTACGATGCGATTAAAACGAATCTTTTCTATGGGGTTCACTGTTTTTAAAATACCGGTAAAAGTGATTTTACGCCACTATTAAGAGACTCGGCTTCAATTGGCGTATAAAATGCGTTAATCTTTTCCGAATGAAGCCACAACTTTTGACTTTCGATAAGATTTTCTCGAAATTTGTACGGAAACGGATTTTTGATGACATGAGACAAAAACAGCAAACCATATCTTTTAGTAATAAGATTGGCCATATCTACCAACGATTGTCTTGATTTAGGATTACCGCACATCAACAGAATCATAGGCCTGTAATGCTTTACATGATCCTCTTGAGCGTCTAATCTGAATGTGATACATCGCGCGCAGTTAAAGCATTGCTCTTCAGTAGATGGACCCCAATTTGCTTTCGCTATTTCAATTGATGCACATATTATTTAGTTTATATTCGTACGAATTAAGAATAAAGTTTCATAATATTCGATACTTACTCGGGTCTACTAAAAGCATAGCGAAATATATGATTAGAGTGAGGCCGCACACAACCGCTGCCGAAACAATGTCAAACAGAAACATTAATACTACGCAAAAGATGCCGCATAATAGACTTATCCACTTATTGTAATAAATAAAACTCGGTCTGAATGATAACGAGTTAACCCACGCCACGTGCCATAATGAAAAGTTGACCATAAAAAATGCGCCCAAATAGAAGTTGGAGATCCAAACGCCTGCGGTATTCACGTCACCGATTGACACAAATACTGCGGCTATAATGAATGTGACGATATAGCCATGTCTGGGATCTTTAGATGGGCCATAACCCCTACCAAACCAAGTTATGTAAGGTATCAATTGGTCGTCACAGAAAGCCTATGATTTTAATAATTCAAATTCTAACTTAGTTAAAATGCACTTTAGATATAAATTTATTTAAATTGAAATTTACTTGAAATATTCGGGGCGATGCTGTATAGCAACCCAGCGCTGACGACAGCGTTGCCGCGAAAATTCCCGCGTATATTAGTGGCTCAATTTTGATACCAGTATGCGATAAAGCGCCAGACAATGCCATTGTTTGATAATCATTTATGAGACCATAAGGACAACTGCCGACATCACACGTTTTATTATTAAAAATAATGTCTGCTGGATCACCAGTGGCGTACGCGACAATTGTGAATCCAAGAAATATGACAATAATGGCGTACGTTATAGAAGTGGTTGCAATCGCCAAAAAAGTTCCCAATGGTATGGCTTTTGCTGGATCTTTCAAATCAGCGGACATACTGGCGCCCGTAAATATTCCCGTTACTGATGGAAAAAACACGCCAAATACGCCGAAAAAATTGACGCCATCCCATCGCGGAAATAGGTTCGGTACGATCACATAACTTTCCCAATAAGCGAATCCTCTACCCTTTTGTTCCTCTGTTGGTGGTATTATGGCGCCTATAAAGTAATCCAATAGCGACACCACCAAAGTTAGAAAGAAGAACAGCATTGTCTTTAACATTAAAATAAGGCAATTCATTGTTGGGTGAAATCAATATTTGTTAACTTAACTTACTTTCGATTCAAACTCTAAACTAATGATTGGAATCATGGCTGTTATCACTAAGCAAATATAACCAATAATTCTTTGATCATTAACGCCAGAAGGAACTGCGACAATCCCTGTATCAAATGCCTGTCATCGGAATATTTAAAAATGAATTAAACAATGGCACATAAATTTTCAATCTTACGTTTAATATATCAGAAACACTTTCAGCGGTTCCCAATAAATTTAAGCCGACAAACGCAGCGTTCGTGAATGTGAACATAAAACCAATAACACCGCCAGCTTCGTGGCCAACGCTTCGAGAGATCATTGAATATATACCGCCACCACCTATATTGCCATTAGTACAAAGTGCTATCATAGATAATGTTGTGATTGTTGTGACTAGTGTTGCGATCGCTATTTGCACCAATGCTAGAACTAAATAATAAAGTTATATTAAAGCAAAAATTAAGGAACTCAACGAATAAATTTAATGTATTTTATAACAAAAGTGGAACAGTTTTTCCATCCAATCATATTTTAAAGTTACAAAACTTGAGCTAAACTTCATTTAAAATATTATAAATTTTAATTTGTCTAATTATGGCGTTAAACATAACTGTTTGACAAAATGTAAAAAGTATGTTCACTTACTAACTCCAGCCTGTCCTGCCATCCAACCCATCCGAAGAAATAGCATCACACCAAATAAATTCATCATTGTGCGTATCTATAAAAATAGTTGGAAAAAGTATTTAAAACCTGAAATGGAATGACCACGAAAAATATCACTAACATATACTCCATCGATCCAACCCAATTTGTTAGATAACGGATTTTCATTTTTTTGTAACGATATTTCATCCCTGAATGTATCGGTTTCTAATTTCTTTTAAAAGAATACTTATGATCAAAATAGGCGCAAATAATGTAAACATAGTATTTAATTATTTTTCGTTAATGTTTCAAATATTTTATACAACTCATATCATTTTTATTTAATTAATTTAATTACCCGAGCTCTTGAATTATAAGGCTGATGAAGATCATCTAAATCTGGTCTGTGTAACCTTTTATTAAGCGTGTCATCATTTCTGTAAAAGTCAGGACTGGGCACGACATCCACACTGCCATCCGAACCATTCCAAGCCACCGAAAGCTTTGGTCCAAGTCTGCGCAAAAAATCGGGCAATAAACTCAATTTTCTGGGTTCTGACGTTTCAATATCTACGGGCGCATCAGTTATTATCGCTGGATTACTGTAAGCGCCAGTTGAAGAGAATTGAAAAGATCTCGTTGTGGCTGTCATTATCAACGTTACAATACTCGCACTTTTCAATCGCAATAAAGAACTAATAAAGAACTCTCTCTCAAAAATTAATTCTTAACCTTGTATTTAAAAGTTGCATTAAAGTAGTGAATTGCATTTTTTGCCCTTTTAATAATTAATTTGGATTTGACTGGATGTTGTAAAAACTTTTCTTTATGTTTGTCATCCGATTACATAATGTTCGGAAACATAAATTATCATTTATAAAAGTTTTGTGGCGTTTAAAAGTAACACTTGATAACAGCATAATATTTTATAATTTCGATCTCTCAGTATAAAACAAATTTGAGCACTAGGCTTATTAATGTTTTCATTTAATAATTATCGACTTTCTATTCAACTAATTTTTCGCGAAGCTTTTATACTATTAATTCAGGAATTGTATAAAATATAATACTTGTTTATTGTTGAAATCAATCTTGGATAAGGAATACAGTACGAGCCAAATAAAACTGGTTTAACTTACTGATATAATGTATAAAACATAAGTCATATTAACTTATATGCTGTATCAGTGTGTCCCACACTCATCCGGGTATTACTTTCAGCTTTTTTAAAAACTTTTAGTAAATCAAACTCATCGTACGACGATTTATTGCGTTTTGCTTATCTAACCAATTCATTGCCCATTTTTCTACTTTTAGAGACATTCTGTGCAGTAATCTAAACAATCAAACAAAGCAAAGACTGAAATAGTGTATAAACAACTTTTTACTAATTATTGTGTGATTACAAATTTCGCGTTAAACACTCAGATTAAATAATCTTAATGTCATATCCGGTAATTATCTTTTAAATTTTAACTTTTGATGTTATTCTCTTCTATTTTTTCCATAGATTTAACACATTCATTTTTAGTTTATAATAAAATAATGTAAGAAAATTTTTATTTTTGTTGTCACTAAAAGTATTAAATATTTGGTATTATTATTATATACTTTAATACAACAAAAAATTCAAATTTACAGTAAACAAACTATTGCATAGCCAGACACGTGTTTCGATTGCTTTCCACCAATCTTTATCGAATATTAAATATGTTTAAAACATATTTTATGATATCGATTGTTATATTTATGTAAACTTAGAATGCAATTGTTTATTTTGTTAAAACATTTCAGTCTATTTTTGCAATTGTAATCTATTGATAATGATTTCTGTAAAGCAATCGAAACATTCGAGTGACTATGCAATAGTTTGGTTCAATGTTAATGTGAATTTTTTTATCGTATTAAAAGTATAACTAAACGAAATATTTAATAAAAAATGTAGTTATTATTGTATTCTATCTTAGATGTATCATTCTGTGATAAAATTTCTTATTCGTTAGTGTTTTCCCTGATTTTTTATTTAAAAATCAAAATTACACTAATAATATTCTAACAATTAAACCTTTCAGCCCAGAATTCTTGTAAATAAATATTTTCATGGTATAAAATGTCCTTTAAAAACAATTGATAAACAAAAAAATTTTTAGAATAAAGTTCTAAAAAATTATTACAACGTTCTGATAATCAAATTAGTTAGCATGAAATTTATTGAAATATGTTAAAATTAAAATATACAACAATTTTTGACACTATAATATTTTTCCAATCAAGTTTTTCCTTCCTTTTAAAAATAGATGTGTAATCTCTTCCAAATGATCGAAATAGCAATACACCTTATAAAAAATAATTAAAATATTATCAACTTCGATTAACCAGTTCATTTTGGTACATACTATATAAATCACCCGTTAAATATCATATGATTGGGAAACAGAAAAATATATCTATCGTATTAAAATGCGTATGACAACAAGTAATCAATTATGAACAAGTGTTTGGAAAATAATCGTTAAGTGAAAGTCATGATTAAATGACAGAAAAATTATAAGTGTTTTTTTCCTCTCTATTTTTATATAGAAAAGAAAAGAAGGGATATTTCAAGTGATATACTATTTATTTTTGTTAGCCATTATCTAAAAACGTCAATTAGCATCTAACGTACCAGATATAATACTCAGCGTAAATTTTTATGAAGTCTTCTATTGATTTATGAATGAGTAAAAAATATGTTATTGAATGAGTGCAAAATGTGTTATTTATCGCTTATAAAAAATGCAAGAATGACATCAAAAAAATTATTTTAATGAAAAAATTTCTCAATGGGCAAACAATTAATTGATAAAACACTATTTCACTCATTTACTCTACTGAGGGTGATCGACAGAATAACTGGACAATTTTTGATAAAAACTTTTCTTTATGTTTGTCATTCGATTAATTAATGTTCGGAAACATAAATTATCAATGATAATTTATCATTTATAAAAGTAACACATTTTGTTTTTTCAAATTCATGTTATAATAAATTTTCGATCAAATCTTCATTGGAATAACTGATGGACGCATTAGTTTCACTTTCCAGCCAATATGTGCGTACTATTCCTTTGCCCTATCATTATAAAAAAAATCTATTTATAATAAACGGCCGTATTATTAATTAAAAATAACTATATTGCCTTCAATTCGATATCTCCGCGTAATTTTAAGTTAAATGTTTTATATTTATCCAAAATTAGTTTGGTTTGCAAACTGGTGTGGATTTTGTTAGCTATAAAAAATTAGATTCAAACGTTAGTATATACAAAACAATTAATTTACTATTAAACCAACATTAAAATAGTAGAAAGTCGCAAACCTTCTCCATGTGATTCCATTCGTGACGCTGTATTGACCGTATCTCCAAACAGGCAATATCTTGGCATTTTCATTCCAATCACACCCGCAGCACAACCGCCCGAATGTATACCGATTCGCAACTGAACACTCCTGTCCGGCAAATGTTTGATCTTAAATCGCTTAATGCCTTCCAGCAATTCCAGAGACATTCTTGCGATTTCGCGCGCGTGTTCATCACCATTACGTATTGGTAAACCACTTACAACCTGTGATCACGAAAACCTTTGATAATGCCTTTATATAAAAGTTATGGAAATTTAAAGCATTTATCACCATATAAGCATCGCCCACTGTTTCTACTTTATAGACATTATAATTGCTGATTATAGAGTCAAACAGAGTATACAAATCGTTTAGAAAGTCCACGATCTCTATGGGAGTGCTAACCGCCGACAGTTGAGTGAATCGCACGATATCACTGAAAAATATGGTCACACACTCGAATGACTCAGGTGTGACGTGATGGCCAACTTTTAGCTGATCGGCCACGTATCTAATAAGTCATAATACACAGCAGCAGTTATAAAAGTGTTTTACTAGTTTTACAAATTACTAATACTTCGGTAAAACTTCGTATAGTAATTCCTCGCATTTTCGCTTTTCCTCGAAAAACGCTGAGGTCTTCTGTTCGACAAGAATTTCGAGATCATTGGCGTACTGTTCCATTCGTAGTAATAAATTTTCTAAAAAATTTCCTCCGCCAATATCTCTATAAATATTAGTAGAAAACAAAAATTATTTTTTATTTTTCTTATAAAGAAACCCAAAAATAGAATTAATTACAAACTTCATAATTTTTTTGAATTGTTGTCTTATTATAGAAAACGATGGTCTATTAGCTGGTATTTCTTGCCAACATTGTTCAATTATTTCAACCAAGTCTTGAGAACATTCTTCCTCAGAAATGTGTGGTCTAAAAGGTGTGTCACTAAACAGTGATAATTGTTGAACAATGAACTGCGGGTCGAATGGCTCTTGGAATGTATGCCATTCGCTGTCCGCACTTTCGAATGGACCGTTTCGTGTAACGATTTCTTGCAAAACTATTGCAAAACTGAAAATGTTTTGCAATTAATTGAAGGTATTTAATAAAAAAATCAGTAATTAGTGTTCAATAACCTGTAAACATCTCCCTTCTGTGAACCGCACATTTCAGGCCTATTTTGTCTTAAATGTTCGGGCGCTGTCCATAATAATATTTCTGTATTTAAAAATTTTAAAAATATCTTTCCTAATAGTATATGATATCTTGTATTGCTTACTATAATCATTAAATGGAGTTATTGGTTGGGTTTTTAATTGATCTTTAATCGTACGCAAACCAAAATCAGTGAGTTTAACCGATAATCGACTGTCAATCA
>JAQIXJ010002836.1:0-14598 GCA_034700185.1 Phthiracarus laevigatus
TCATTTGTTTTGTATTTAAAGATTTCACTTTAAAAATAATTTTTTTATAACAGTAAGGTTTTTAATGAAATAATTTACGGTTTAAATAACTATAAAGCCGTTTTAATTTAAATTAGTATCTAAATTTCTAACGATTTTTGAACTTTTTTCTAACGATTAACAAACGATTAGTTATTAAGTATTTTGGTGTATTTTGTATATCTTGTAAATATAGCATAAAAGCCCTAAAATTCGGTTCAAAACTAGTATAGTTTGCTGAGAAAATGTGATTAAAATGAAGTCAAAAAATAGGCACGAAAAGACGAATACGTAAAATACGTGAAGTATGTGATTCGATGCATTTATCTTGATTATAATTTATGTGCATAATGCTCGAACTAATTTAGTTTACACGTATAATAACAAACTCAAAAAATTAAAATAGACCCATTCATACCTATGCGTTATTTATAATAAAAATGCTCATATATATATGCTCATACGTTAGATTATTTTGTTTTTGCCAATTTATCATTGAAAAAGTTTTTTTTTATCATAACGGTATGATAACTATCAGTTATACGCTTAAAAGCATGGCTTTGGCGGAAACTCAGTAATCTATAATAATATATTATAACAAATGTGGTTTATTTCAGAATTTTATTTAACTTTGTCGTTTGAATTCATTTTAATACTAAATATCATAGGGCTTACAATATAAATTTAGTTACCATAAATATAAATTTCATTTGTAAAGTTATGTGCCAATCCTGTAAATAGTCTAATTAGCTGCTAATTTATTCTAAATATTTGAACTAATTAACTAAACCAGCATTCGCTGTTCATTTTTAAAAAATTATTATTTTCATTGTCTATACGGTGTTTAAACCATTTCTAAACTAAATAAATACTGTAGAGAATTTGTAGATATTTCGATTTGTTTAACAAAAATTGTTTTAAAAAATTGTTCGCTATTTTGTTTATAAATTCAGTTACTCGAATCGTAACAATGTATAAATAAAAACATTATTGCAGTATTGAGTCACGCAACAATAAGATTATTCGAGTGCTTAAACTTTAATAGATATTATTTACATTATCTCACGTTTGATTACTTCTATTAAATATTTATCGTTACCTATCTATCGTTACCTATAAATAAAATTAATTTTTAAATTTCTAAATGTTTAAAAAAGATTTCGCATTTCATAAAATGACTAATAATCTCTATTTAGCCATTACATTAACATTACATTTGTTTCGGTTAATTGTTTGCGATACAATATGCAACGAACTTCGCAATAATGACGCAACGTTTGATTTCGCATTTACTTCATACGAATATTTAAACAAATCAAATAAGTGGTCAATTATGGACAGGATTTTTATTAAAAATAATTATTGGAGAATCGCAGTGAGTAAAAACTATGGCATAGAATTCGAAGGCAAACAAAATACTGGCGATAACGTGGTCGGGTTTAAAGTAAATCCCAAACACATCGAACCCAACTATCATTTATGGTTTAGTTTTATAAAAACCTCTGCGAATAAGATAACGTCAGTGGAAAACATAAAATACAATGGAACAACATTCGATTACAGTCTAATTTATCCAATAAAAATGGACGCGTTTAAAGTGAGTTATAATCCGTTTAAGGCTTTCCATCCAACGCTCGCATTCATTCCGAATTCATTTCGCGGTAACGACTCGTCCCAAAGATCAGTTATATTTATGGAACAAAAGCGCGAAAAAAATTGTTTTAAGAGAAAATTTCGTATCTATTATGTTTTAGTCAAATACGATAACACTAATAACGGATATTTGTATATTAAACCGGATTTAACGGTGACATTGCCCAACTTTTTAAAAGAAATTCCCGAAAATTATAATCTAAATGCGATACTAAATATTCACGATAACGATTGCGTTAATTGTAATCATATGGTTATTTTATTAGTTAATGTGAACGGGAAGCCAAAATATTGCGTTACACTGGAGCATCATCTTTCAGCCGAATGTTACGATGAAAACAAATTGAAATCTTATCTGAGTTGCGATTGGTTGTCATTAATTAACAAAAGTAATTCTCAAACATGCTTAATAAATACCACACCAGTTCATCCGGTATTAGAAAAAAATTCGTCGTTTATGCGAAAACACACAAAATTATTATATTATTTAGTTTTAATATCCATTTTATATAAGTTTTTATAATATATAATATATTATTTATTTATGTTTGAAAGTATTTTGATAGTTATTATATTATACTTTTAACAATAAAACTGTTTTTATTGGTTATATTTTGTGGTCATCATATTATAATGTAATTATTAAAAAAGCAAAATAACCATTAGCTTACTATGTTACTAATGTTTACTGTTGTTTATCTTTCAAATTTTAATTTTGCTTTTCTTTTACTTTTGCTTATGAGATTTATTCTAATTTCGATTATATTTTACTTTTTCTTTTTGATTTATTTTTAATTTTACTTGTATTTTACTTTTGCTTTCGTTAGAATATTTAATTTCGCTTGTATTTTACTTTTTATTTTGATCAAAATTTTAATTTTACTTTTCTTTCATTTTTACTTTTTATTTTACTTTTACTTTTTCTTTAATTATAAAGACGCATAAAATCAAATGAATTATGTTAAATAAAATGTTTTTTTACTCTTATTTACTCATTTAAACACAGACAGACGCCTTAAAATTTTACAACAACTTATGTTTTAATGTTAATTACTTCAAAATAAATAAAAGATTTTTTAAAGTAGTGTTATTTAACTTTCGAATTTTAATTTGTCTTTTCTTTTACTTTTGCTTTTAACAATTTTTTAATATCGCTTGTATTTTACTTTCGCTTGAAGCGAAAGTAAAAGTCAAAATTTTTTCCACTTTTACTTTTACTAGCAAAAAGCGAAACAACACTACTAATGTTCACTAAACACTATTAAGTCCAAGTTGATATTACAAATTTAAAATAAAAAACATTTATAATCAATTACAATGAAAACACGCACACACTTCCTTATTTAAATTAGATTTCTTAATCGAAAAAAGAATTTGGACAATACAAGTAAATTAATAGCGATAGCGTTCGTGATAAGAAATAAAGACGATATAAATAAATAAAATTATGTTTTAGTGAGAGTTGCTTAGAAAGCCTTAACTACAATCTGTAATCCCTTTGAAATACGCGAACAATGCATATCAAATATCTTATTGTAATTCATAATACGATGTCTAGTGAATTCACGTCACCGTATTTCTATGCATTTTTTAATACATACATTTTTTTAAATAAAAAACATATATTCTTCGGTGATATAATTTTATTTATCTAGACTATACAAACAAAATCTATTTATCTTAAATATACACTATATATACCGTTATCCAACCAAAAAAACGAGTTAAAAATGTCAACATTTTCTCCAAATACGTGACATAAAGTAGAAATTCATTACTTTTCGCGATAAAAAAAACAAAGCGAAACACACCTTCGACTTACCGTTAGACTGAAATGGATTAATTGTATTGGTTTAACTGCATTGATTTGGCGTTTAACTCTACTGTATATTTGTTAGGTCTGTGTACGACAATAAGATGTTAGCGTTCATGCACTGTTAAACAATATTAATTTGTTGCGTGTCAACGTCATTCTCACTATAAGTTATTTATGTCTGGCTAACAATTTAGTTTTAAAAACTGAACATTCAATTCCAGTTAGGCTATGGAATGGTTTAAAATTGTGAACCACTTATTTTAAGTTAAAAATCGTAATTATTAATGGTCCGAAAGTTTTTATTGAATTAGAACAGATAGGATTAATTGAAGCTAAACGGTTCAGTTTTAGCATGGATTAAACTTTTTGTTTCTAATTGCTGGTTACTGTTACTGGATAATTACTTATTTGGCAGTTTTAGATAATTTTATATGAATTGTAATTTCTTTATTCGTGTAAACCATTAATAATCATAATTAAAATGAATGTTTTATATAAAATTGCATCAAAATAATATTAACGCACAGTTACTATAAATTCCGAACCAAGAATTTATTATAAATTTAAATTGACTAATTTAAATTCAGAAAGCAGTCAGTCATACACCGAAAACAAAAACCAAAGCTAAAAGTAATTCTGAGCACATTATTAGGGCATTGAAAGCGTTAGGAAAAACGGTAAAAAATCGTTTAAAATTGTTTGATAAATAGTTAGAAAATTCATTTTACTTTTAAAGCAATAATGAGTTATAATGCACAGTTACATAATTTCAATAAATTATTTTTTAGCTCACTTAGAGATTTCTGTGACTGTTACTCTCTGGACTTTTTTGAATTTTTTCTGATTTTTATTGTAAAAATACATTGTTGGATTTTTTTTATCTTTTTTGAATTGTTTTATGAATTTTTGTCATTTTATTTTACTTTTTTAAAAATATTTTTGAATGTTAGTTATTTTTGATCCATTTTTTCTCTAAAATAGCCTCCTATTGTACCAAACATCTCTTATTTTCTATAGGAAAGTTAAAATATTGTTATTTTAACGTAAAATTAAGTGCTATTAAATTCTAATTCCCATAACTAATTCATATATCGATTGATTTAAATTGAGTTAATAAAATATTAGAATCAAAGTGAGTGCATTATAATGGTCATTGTTTTATTTTAAATAGTATTTTTGCCTTGGAAAAGATTTTTTTAACAACAGACACTAAATGACAACTTTCAAGCTTAAGATACAAACATTAATTTTTAAAACTAATTGGGAGGTAAAACTCCAAGTTTTTGGAAAAGTGGATCTTATTATGGATTTGATCGTGTGCTTCCTTAAGTATACAATGGTTTATGCCATAATTTAGTTTTTAAATAATGCAAAGTTGAACGTAGACTAGAATAATATTTAGGAAAAGCATTTCGAATGCGGTAGTTATCACAAAATAAGATGGTGGCTTAAGGCGATGCAATAGAACATGTTTGGATGCACTCCAGGGTGCAAAAACACAACCTTAAGGTTGGACGTCTATCTACAGAAAACAGCGTTAAAAACAGCGATACGCCTGAAAACGAATCACAAATCCATTCGTTTCCAAATTGGACACATTTGCTAACGTGTGGCCAACACAAAATAAAATAACTTTTTTTTCGGTAAAGCAGTTTCTTTGACTTAAATTAATAGGAATTTATATTCAAAAGTAATTGAAAAGTGAAAATTGCCACCAAAGAAAACTGAAACCATCTGTTTAACAGTATAGTAGCAGTAAGAATTGGTAACTTTAAATAATCGATAAAACGCTTCAAATATTGACTGAGAGTTAATGCGATACAACTAATGTAGTATTACTTGAATTCACACGTCGTTCTATTCTTACGGAGTATTAGTGAAAGAATCTTGACGGTGACAGCAATCACATAAATATCTCTTATCCACGCTTTATTACCATTTGATACACTATGTACGCGTCTCTCAAATGTTTAGTTCAACCAAATGTCTAGTATCTTAGGAGTTACATATCAATGCAGAAACACTTTGATAAATTAAACACCACTGCGATCACTAGATTAAATGTCAACTCTAATTATTAATGCACATTGTTTTGATTTGTTTGATACTGTTATAATTATTCCGCTCTTGAGACTTCGTTAGATTAAGTTTACCATTTAAAACAATTATTTTAATCAAAACAATTAAACATTGTTTTCATTGTTTCCTTAATTACACTGCAATACAATCGTATGCGACGTTAAATCGAAAACTGGTTTACCACTTAATTTTTGCGAATTTCAAGTCGGAATATGTTTGATAATTTCTACCGATAATTATTACAGAAATGGAAATGCAAAATACAAATTAGTAATCTATTTATATTCGAATTGTTTACAATAAATTAAAGTTTATTTCTTTAAGCACAAATCCAATAAATTTCTAATACTATTTCAAGGAACAGCTAAATTCATTTAGTCACTAGCAGCGCATTAACCGATTATCCTTTAACCTTAACGCTCAAAGTCAAGAATTGGGAAGTAAATAAGTAATTTTTTGACCATTTAAAGTTAAAACAATTCACGACACATCAAAGAGAGCTCACTTTTTATATTTTTATGTAAGCTAATAAGTTATTTAAAAATACTTTAATATTAAATCTAAAGTTTTCCAAAACGTCAAAATTAATGAATATAAAATACATGCTAAATTCAATGATCGAGCTAGTGCGGACACACGGACGGACGGACATGGTCAAATCCATAAGCTCGCTCTGTTTTCAAGAAAGTCAGCTAAAAGTCTAGTTAAAGTTAAAAGTTAAGTTTTTTTAACTTTTTATATGACTAGTTACTAACAAAGCAAATATACAGTATTCTCTATTTGCTAAATTTGTCATATTTTTTGACAAAATAAGTTTAAGTGGCGCAGTCCAGCTGTACGTACAATCGATGCTGTTTTGCAATGATAAAAGAGCAAAACAGCAACCTATACGGATTGCAATTATTTATTTATTACAACCCTTATTATAAAGGATTTTTCGCAGACAACATCGAATTGAACAAATTGAGGCCCGAAAAGCAATTAAATAAGTACATATTAAAGCTTGTATTAGAAATTATCTGCTCGTTTAGTATTTTTGTATGCCATTCGCAATTTAATATAGGACTTAATTTCTAATCAAATGGCATCATATAATGCATAATGGATACGAAATTAATGCAAAAACAAATTATAGGCACTAATTGGCGCAAAAATGATCCAAAAAAGCAATTCTCGAAAATTCCTTTTAAATCGCTGTAATATGTAAACCAAGCAAAACTTTCGTTGTAATTTATTATAATACTTTTGAGACGTTCGCCGATTCATAAAACTGGTGATTATAGGTTTATCCGGTATTAAAGTATTTAAAGTTTAAAATCTTTAAATAAAGTGAGATTTTAGGAGAATAAATGAAAGACGCCATTAAAATTGAATTTAGTTTTTATTGGAAAAATTTAAAAAATAAATAAAATAAAATTATCACTGAACAAAATACGCTTTACAATAAAAGGGTATGACTCGAGGTGTTTATTGTTTTTGAGCCGTTTTTCTCCTTATTACTAAATTTATTGTTTTTTAGTAAAAGAATTGTAAAGAAGTAATAGAACAAAAATAATTTTGTATTCAGTCCCAAATGGCTGACGAGTGATCGGTATGATTCCGGTACTGGTCAGCAAAAAACAAAAAAAAAGTTATTCACATTCTAATAAATATAATCCCATGATTATTTAAAATTACAGACTCGAGTTTGGGCTAAAAAGCTAGAGAACACAATTCTTATTTTAGGGATTGGTTATAGGAAACTATTATGATAAAAGAATATGGTATTTTTTATATCGCTCTAAATCACTTAAACGATCTGTTTATTTTTATGAAATGAAAAATGTTAGATTATTATTGGTTTTGTGCGTCCAAATTAAAATGATTATTTTTATAGTTTTTATTGGCATTCGAGAAAAGAATTTCATGGCTGCTGGTATTATCCAGCAATTAAGAGACTTCTTATCCAGCCATTGCTCACAGCTACACATGCCCCACATTCGAAACAATTATATTTAAAAAGTTTATAACAGCCTACAAATATCCGTTATTTCTTTCGAAACAACATGTTTTTTGTTATAGTTCTATTATAAGTCAAAAAATCATTAAATCCACTTAAATTTTCAATATTGATTTTGATTTCATTTATGTCAACAAACAGCTTGATTCAACTTTTATTAATCTTGTGTTTTAGTGTAGCGCTTTATATTTATTACAATTACATACTATTATTACAATTTTTTCTCGCTTACTCTGTAAATTGAATACACATTCTGTTCCTTGATTTTGATACAATAAAACTTATTAAGTTTTAATATAACTGTTGTCTGTAGCAGTTCAAGTCGCTGAAATTACACAAGAATTTTTTGGCATGGTTTACATTATTTAGAATAATTTAGCTAATTATTAAGGCTTTCAAGTATAACTCTATTTAAAAATCCTATATATTACATGCATTTTTTATTTTAGAAACACTAGAAAACATTTAAAATTTAAAACTAAACACAAAAATAATTAAACTATAATTCTCATTCACGTATACTCATGATCATTAGGATAATTAAAACACATCTACCCTGAAATACTAACGACGTAAGTAAGGTATAGAATTATAGCCCCTTTCTGTTTTTAATATTTCAAACTTTGATACAACAATAACAAACAAAAAATGCTAAACTGAAACATTAGATGGTGTAGAATAGAAATCAGCATAAAATATGAGTAATGAACAAAATTGTTGCGTTAACTCCATCGAGTTTTCGATTCCGAAAAATTTTCCACAGTTTTAAAGAATTTTAAATTATTCCCTAAATTTGTATTATATATTTCAAAATAGCATCTCAGACATAAACATCATAAATATTTATCTAAAGTGCGATACCTAAGTTTTTAAACTTTTTTATTCTCAACTTAATCTACTGTTACAGTGTATGTTGAGACGTAAATTTGGAGCTTAGTCGTTAGATAAGTGAACGCACATTTTACGTTTGTCCGCGCAAACCCGAGAGAATGGAAATTATATGCTACAGGTAGTGGGAGTATAAAATGCAGTAACTTTTTAACAACAATTGAAAAAATTTGATATTAGTAAATTCGGTTGCAATGCACTTTATGATGTCGATTGTTATAAATTATTTATGTTTTACAATTTTTAGTATCTTCTTAAGTTACCGCACAGTAGGAGTGCGTGTGTGTGTGAGTGGAAAGTGATGTATGCCATTGTTTTGCTAGAATTTTTGATATAAAATTATTTAAATTGTTGTAAAAAGTCAATGTATTTACACCACGCGATATAAATGTAAGCTCTATCCACATCATGTATACATTTGCCATTCGTAGCCACGCTAACTTATGTGATATCGAAAAATTCTAATGCATTATAAAAAATTTAGAACAACATCTCGCAATATAAAGTATTTTTCACCTCCATTTCCATCACATAATTTTGATGAAGTCCATGCATTAGCGAATTATTTTTTAAGTGTTTATAGAAATGCGCATTTGGATAATTGCACCTTATGTTTAAATAATCAATATTTATCGAATAAAATATTAATAAACATTAAAACTATTGAGTTTATAATTTATATTTTGGATAATATTTCCTCAATTTTTAGGAGCATTTTCAATTCAAAAATATTATTAAACAAAAACGACACATTCATAGAGAACTCACTTTTTCTTAGGGTAATGCATACTTCTACCAAAAATATATTAAATATTAAGCATATACGAAGATAATCCTCTTTATTAATATAAGATTTCGATGAAATTTTTATCATTATAAAACTGCGAACAGACATGCAGACATGGTCAAATCCATAAGCTTGCCATTTTCATAAAAAACAGTATTTAATTAGGAAGGCTAACAAAAAACTATTATACTGTACAGTTAAGCACTTCTATTGCCTTAAATGAACACGACCGTCAAACTTGCGCTTTTGATGGGTGAGCTAATTGCAAAAAGTGAGCGTTAATGACAATCAACTTTTATATAAAATTATTCCAAAATTACATTAATAAAATTAAATTTGGAGTTTAATTTTAGCCTAAAATTTTTTTAATTAAAATCATAATTTCCGGCAATAAATTTTTAGAATTCACTTTATTAAAACAATAAATCTACGCTTGTTTGGTAGATTTCGTTCTCCATAGAAACATAGTCGTAAATTACTCTATTTTAGTAACAATCGGTGAAAAGCGAGTGAGTGTTGATTGACTGCCGCGTGAGTGAGATCTCGTATTTAAAAAAACTAAAATAGTATGGCTTAACTGCAGTAAAATAATGTTCAGTCATATATAGACTCAGAGCACTTAATTTTAGGATAACATTAAAATTTAATTTTTACGTGTTTCTTAAATTGGAAAATATTTTATTTATAATCGTAAACGCATTTTCATTATGATTATTATATCCGACGTCCATCACAGCAAATATTTATGGTAAATAAATCGTTAATATTTATGGCGATTAAAATGATTATTTCAAAATTAAAGTAATTAATAGCTAAGGTGGCATTTTATGGTAAATTTGTAGTCAACAACGGTGTTAAGGTTACCGTAATGCAAATCGATTTTCCGATCATAAAAGTTTGAGCTTTATTGCGTTTTCGCACAATTTCCAAATAGAAATAGAAATTGTAATGTGAATAAAATTACATTTTACTTTTTGAATATTATTTATTCAGGCTTTACAGACTTAAGTTGGATTCATATTTTTTAAAAAGTTAATTAATTTTAAGTGCGTGTTAATCCAAGCGAAAACCTTTTGTGCATATCTTTATTTTTAATTATGAGAGAAAATCTTAATTGGTTATATATACGGTTACTTTTGATCAGGGTATACCAAAGGGGCTGAATGAGGGTGATTAACCTCCACCTAAGAATTTTTTTGAATGTTTTAGTGTTGCAAAAAAGTTTTAAAATTTTCACATAATGTAGTAAGAATATCTAATAAATTTTCAAAACGTCTAATTTTTTTAGTTGAAATTTGGATGAAATGTAAAAAAAATAATAAAAATGAATTGGTAATCAAATCAATCAGTTAAGATGAGTTAAAACCAGTTGCATCAAAACATGAAAAATGTGGAAGTAACCCTTAGCTTTGGATTATGGGATATCCTGGTTTTGATCGATAAAAACCGTTTGTTTCACTTTTTTATATTTTTTATTCTTTACCTTGTAATTCAAAGTTTGAATTTGTTCCAAACGAGGCTTTAAATCTACAAATACAATAGTTTGTGTCATACTATTAAAGAATTTTATTTTATAATCCAATTTATTTTAACATGTATTAGCATTTTGAGGTTGTTTTACTGCTTTAACCAGTTTTTCGGTTGTTAAGGTAACTGCGTTTAGAAATTGGATTTTCGTTCTGCGTTTTATTATATACACACACATATATAATATATATGCTGTTATTATTATTGTTTAATGTTTTTTTTCAGTTAGAATAATTTTTTGCTTATTTATTTATACCTGCGATCTACGGTCTTAAAGCTATTTTTTATATGAAAGTGAGCCATTTGTTTTAATTTTTAATTAAGTTGAACGAAAAATCTATATATTTAAAATTTTAGCGTATCACATAAGAGCAATTTGAAAAACAATAAAATACAATTAAATACAATTAGTAATAAAAATAGACTATAAAAAATTAAGAAATGAACAATTAAGAGTAATTACTAGGGCTTTGAAAATCGTTAATTAACGATTCAGTTTTTCAACAGAATTACTTAATTCGAACTTTATATTACTTGATATTAAACATTGTAGATCTTAAATTCACTTATTCACTTCAATTCAAATTTTTAACGCTTCTAACGGAACTAACGATTTAAAACATAACTAAAGATTTTAAATATATATAACAATTTCAAAGAATTTAGTTTAAAATGCGATAAAAATTATATAAATTAATAAGAATGTACAGAAATAATCTCATTTAAAATTTACTAAACGCGTTCGATGAAAGTTATGGATTAATTTATTTAGAGTATGTGAATTCTGAGGTAATAACTATCACAATCATTTGTTTTGCATTTAAAGATTTCACTTTAACAATAATATTTTTTATAATAGTAAGGTTTTTAATGAAATAATTTAGGGTTTAAATAACAATAAATCCTTTTTAAATTAAATTAGTATCTAAAATTTCTAACGATTTTTGAACTTTTTTCTAACGAATAACAAACGATTTGGTAGTTTTTCTAACGATTTTTAAAGTCCTAATAGTAATAGGTAAAATTTGAGGGGTTTGATTAAACCACCATGATTTGGATTAAAAACCATTTAAAATTTAAATACTAGTTTTTTTAAAAATATAGTTTTTATAAGTAAGTTAAACTGATGATAGAATAATTTCAATTAATGTGTTAGAATAGTTAAATTTTTAGCTCACTTTTGACAATGTCTGTCCGTATGTCTGTCTGTGACAAGTTTTATATTTAAGGGAATTCCCTTATTTCTTATATTAATAAACTAATTTTGTATTTTTTATCTTGGTTGAGAAACTTATTTTTAGACACACAAGTTTGTACTAACCTATGAAAAGTGAGCTATATATGAATGTTCCGTTCTTGTTTCTACTACTTTTTGAATCGGATAATTGTGTACAATTGTGTACAATCCGTTAATCCACCTGTTTTTAAGCTTTAGTTTTTATCCCAAAAACGTATTGCCTTTGATAATTACACAAAGTTTTAGAACAATAATAACAACTTTTCTTTCCAAAAAAAACAATTAATTTTCCTCAATAAACATTGAAAATGATTTTATTTAAAATGAAATAACAGAAAACTTAAAATGCGTAATGGGTAGGGTGGTAAAAATCTTTAGATCATATAATACTTTATGTTGTCTTCATTGGATTGCTTTCTAGTGTTTCTAAAAAATGCATTATACTTCAAAAATGGTCTCAAAATCAATAGGAACAAACGGAAAAAAATTCGTGCCTAGTTTTTCATCCAACTTTTTCTTCCGGTTTGAAGCAAATTAAGTAAAATCTGAATTTTTTATAAATAGATTTTCAAATTTTTAGTATATGAGACACTTTTATTAAATATCGATTTAAAAAATTGAAAAATCTTTGAAATGTCAAAAATCTTTTGATATTTTAAAAATCGTTTGATAATTCAAAAATCGTTTAATTCGTTTACTTAATTGTCAATAATTTGGGTCTTAATAGGTTTTATAACCCCTTTTTTAATAGAAATTAAATCAGTTTTGTTCAATCGTTAGTTAACAATTTTCACTTGCCTAGTAATGGGTTTCTAGAGGCTGATCATCAAAGATGTGATTTTTGGGTAAATTCCAAATTTTACCAAAACCACCAAATATTACTAAATTTTGTTATAAATTTAGTAATATTTGGTTGTTTGTTATAAAAACCACCAAATGTTTTTGTTTATAAAAACATATATAATTGTTTTTATAACAACAAAATTTTCCAAATAAACGTTTTGTGACCATAAATGTCTCTATGAATGCAAAATGCTAAAATATGATTTGATAATATGATTTGATATATTTTTGAATTTGAAAATTAAAGTCAATTTATTAAAAATATGAAATATTTTACTATTTTCATGAAAATTATAAAACTTTAATTTTAATTATCACTTTTAGTACATAACTAATTTTTTGCATAAAAATGCCAAATTTTCAATCAATTTTAAACAATAAAATAAAGGCTTTGGTCGGTAATTAGGTCTACAAGTGAAGCTAATACATTGAATTATTGTATATTCATATATTAAAACTTTTGTGTAAATATATTTACGATATTTGTTATTTTAAAATCTGTAATTAAGTATTTTATTTCATTCAGACTTAATTTGAAACTTTTGCTTTGATTAAAATAAGTATGTACCAAATTCCGTATATAATGCGCGCATTATATTAAGTAAAAAGTTAATTTTGTGATAAAATTATAACATGCGTATTATACATGGATGCGTATTATCTAAGAAAAAAGTAGTTTAATCTATAGAATAATTTTAACTTGTTAAAATAATACACTAATTTTACTTTGTTTTTCACACGTCTTATTGAAATTACTATATATAAATTAATTCATATTATACTATTCATTGTGCGCACTATACATGGGTGCGTATTATCTTAAGTTAAAACATTTAAAGTTCTTAAGACTTTAATTACGATTTGAATGATTACCCGAACGTAATTGAATGGTTAAATAGATTGCGCAATGATTTACCATACTTTCAGGAAATTCATGGAAAAATAATTGAAGACTAACATAGCGCTACAATTTGAACACTGGATCCGTTCTAAAAATCAAGCATAAGTTATTAAAATGAAGCGCATTTTTCAATAAGATAATTAAGTATTTTCTTAAAAACTATACCAAAACAAACTCGAAACGGTCATTATATTGAAATGGTTAGCGAGCGACCATATACTAACTAAAACTAACTTTGAAAAGTCAGATAAACAATATTTCGTGTTCTATAATATACCAGCTCCATTAGCGGCAGATGCCACTTAAATTTTGAATTATATTTAGTTATTTTAACATTAATTTTGACTCTTTAACCCTGCGTTTATTACCATTATGAGCCTAAAAATCAATTAAATACCTCCAAAATGTGGCAGATGCCACTGAATTTTAAATTTAAGTTTAGGTCATTTCTGACAAAGTTTTTCCTGTTTTAACCAGATTTTTGTTTATTTTGAGACATAAATTTTCTTTTTAAAAGCTAATAGCGGCAGATACCACTCACATTGTATTTCAATTTTTGGTCATTTTTGCCTAATTTTGCCCATATTTCCAGTATTTAGGCCTTTTTTGTCGTTTTCAAGCTAGAAATCACTTTTTTAGGAAAATAACGGCAGATGCCACTGAAGATAGTATCTTATTTTTGCCAATTTTTTGCCTATTTTGACACAATTTTGGCCATTTTTTGACACATTTAACAAAAATTTTGAGAATACTTTTGATCATTTTAACATTATTTAGTGGCTTTATTAACCTGAAAATCACTTAATTAACATAAGAAATCGTTAAATAATTTTAATTAGAATAAGAAATT
>JAQIXJ010002837.1:0-14596 GCA_034700185.1 Phthiracarus laevigatus
TCACCGGAATTGTCGGCGGAATACACATGCATGGAAGACTGGAGTGATACCACCAATCGCTACTACTATTCGCTGGCGTTAATGACATTGCAATACGCGTTCCCATTGTTTCTACTAATTTGCACGTATTCGCGAATCGCATTCACTGTTTGGGGCAATCGAACGCCTGGCGAAGCGCACGATAAAAGGGATGCGAGAATCGCGGCCAGTAAAAGAAATGTAATTTAATAGCATTCAATTAAAATTAAGATACTCAACATTAACGTAAATTTTGAATAAACTTTATTGAATAGATGATCAAAATGATGATAACAGTGGTGCTTGTGTTCACCGTGTGTTGGCTACCAATCAACACATTGATCATAATGGGAGATATAGTGGAAGAGATATACGAGTGGCAGCACATACACCACCTATGGTTTGCGGTACACTGGTTGGCGATGTCGCACACGTGTTGCAATCCAGTGATTTACTGCTGGATGAATGGCAAGTTTAGGGACGGCTTTCGCCAGTTCGCCAGTCGCTGCCCGTGTTGTCCCAAAATTAATTCGCGACTCGCGCGACACAATATGTTGTGCCGACAGCTAAACGTTTCCGCTTCGGTTGTGAACTCGTATTCGCTGTCAACGAATTCTAGTCAATACGTGCGCCGATCGCCGTCACCGAAACAAAAAATTGTTAACGCATATAATCGCGTTGAAGTGTCGCCGAAACGGTTAACGGTTGGCGACGCGAATAAATTGTGCGCTAAACTTGAATCTTCTAGTAATAATAATAAAAACGTTGATAATAATTCGGTGCGTAAATGTGATATTCGTATATCTAAAGTTTAATTAAAGTTTATGAAATTTAGTGTAATTCAATAATAAATTAATCAGGAAAACGGAAAAAACTTTTAAACTTTATTTGCTCGGTTTGCGGGGAAAAAATTGAGCCTAAACTCCAAGCAAATCCGTTAGCAAAGTTTTCAGATATTGTGTTGTGCTTGAAATTTTCCTTTTCGTATGATTAAAAGAAGAGACAAACTAACACGTAAATAATAGCGTATGATGAAAATTATTTATACATTTCTCTATTTCTTGATATTTTATTGTTAATATAGTCAAAGTATTAAATGATCCAATGCCTTATAAGTATTTGATGCGCTAATCAATCGTTATAACTAAAATATTTGTGTATTTTAGAAACTTTTGGGACCGTTTTTCTGATACTGGATTTAGGATTCGATGTAAATTATTTAAATGTACATATTTTTTACTACTTTTTATGTTTTTATGTCACATAAATTCATTATTACTATAACATTTTTAAAAACAGTTTAATTTGATTTTTAAAATCATATAAATAATAGTGGATGACAACAATTTTCGAATTTCAACAAAATAGTAGTGAAAGAGTGCATAATTTCGTCAAATGAATAAATATTCTTTAATAACTAATTTCAACTTTTAGTTTGCAAATAAAAATATAAAGATCTAAGAAACTCTCAATTTTATGAAACCTTTCCAAAACAAGAATGACACGTCATAGGGAGCTCACTTTTTATAGTTTTATCAAAGCTAATAAGTTATTTAAAAAATACTTAAATCTAAATTTTTTCATAATTTTTGTAAAAATTAACGAATATAAAATTCGTGCTAAGTTCAATGGTCGAGCTAGTGCGGACACAGTCACGGACAGACGGACTGACATGGTCAAATCTATAAGTTCGCCTCTATTTAAAAAAAGTGAGCTAACCTTAAAAATCCAAGCAAACATTTTTCAAACGGCATTCGTGCGAAATAAACACAGCATTCGTAAACAGATGGTGGCAATGCAACCGAACAACTACCAAAATGAGTCAAAACGCGTGTACGTGTGACGTACGCTCATACGCGTCACATACACTCATTGATGATTACTAACGTTCATATGTGGCACTAGTGTAGCAGACATTTCCAACGTATTTCTCGCTATATTTATAAAGTTTAACGTTATATCCACTATTATTGTTATTATTATTATCGCTCGCACACAACTCAGTTCACGACAGCGTAAAACATTTTCAAAAATACGAGTCACACATCAAATCCGGTGTATTATCACCCAATAATGTCCGCGTTCGCCACACACTCCGCACCAGTTAATTGACACACGCAGTCCAGTGTCTGGTAATAATGGGCGAATTACTCCACAACGACGATAGCGCCGAGAAAGACAAGTTCGAGACAATCGTGAAACAATTGCGCGATCAGTTAACGATGGCAGACCTGGAGGTGAAGAAGTTGGGCCAACAGCTCGTACTCACCGAAAGCGACTCGAAAGCCCAGATCAACAAACTCCAGATGCACTGCAGAGCGTGCGACATGAAGCTACTCGAGTGTCAGCGCGAGAATAACGAACTGCGGATCAAACTGCGACAACTGGAGGACACGCACATCGACGCGGAGATGAGGGCGCAGAAGCATTTGGATGAGAAGCGGCAGTTGAAGAGCGCGCTCGTCGATAACGAGTCGCAGTTATCGCAGCTCAAGATCGGCGTCGAGTCGAAGGAGTTGCAGATCAACGAACTCAAGAGGAAGCTGTCCAACGAGCGTGAAGAGTGGCACGCGTTTAGGGATGACTTGTTGACCGCCGTTCGCGTGGCCAACGATTTCAAGCACGAAACGCAGTTGACGTGCGATAAACTGGTGGCCATTAATAATACGCTCCGACATAAGCTGCATATGGAAACCCACCATAAGAACAACTCTTCGCCCAATAATCAGTCGTGCGGTCAGTGTAAGCAACAGCAGCAGCAGAATAATAACGTCCAGAAAAATAACCATATGTTCGTAGTGTCGCCTCTTCTCGTGTCCGTTAATGACAGTTTAAAGAGAAGCGGCAGTGATATAACTGATTCTTCCTCGTCTTCTTCTACTACTACTACTACTTCTTCGACTAACTGTTTAACCTCATCGGTACGTCGGAATAATAATGCGAATAATAGCAGTAATAATGCGCACAATAATAGCGATGACATTGCACTGGAGTTGTCATCGTCATCCACGACGCCGTCATTATCATCGCTCACATCTCGCTCGTCATCCGCTTTGCCAGCGCTTCCGTCGCTAACCGTCACTAAAAGACTGAAACCGATTGTCGGTATTTTGTCAAATAATATTTCGAGGTATTTATCTATTTTGCGATTTTTCAATCATTAATTTTAGTTTCTTTATGCCATAATTAATTTTTTTAAAAACCTGTTATTTAATTAATGTTATCATCCCTTAACTCAATTATGATTATATCGTTAGTTTTTTTATGTAAAAAGATGGAAATAAAAGCATGTTCTCGCTCTCACGGCTATTATCGCAGATTCGTACGGTATTCTGTTAATCGAGTTTATTATTTTTTTCTAGACATAAATCATACACTTAATCGGGAAAAAGTTTTTTATCTGAATAAATGTCAGTTTTGCGCGGCGTTTGAGATAAAACAAACGTTTGTTTACTTTATTAGGCGTAATATTTAGCGAATATTTTTTCCGAAAAAAAAGTTATGATAGCGTTTGTGTTTAGGGTTTTGCAATCGCGAAAAAAATTCACACAAACTTTGACGAAAAAAAATGTGAAAACTACTTTATATTGACGCGTTTTTTCCTGCTTTTTTTCAATTGATTTATCACTTCCGTTAGATATTATTTGCGAGTCTTCTATTCAATGTGTAATAATTGCGTGTATATATTTTTTCTCGTTTAAAAGTAAATATTTTCCCTGTTTTTTTTTGCTGTTTATTTTGATAAAAACATTATTATTTTAATCGAATTTTTAAATGCTAACAAAGGGCACATATTTTTTGTCTTAATTAAAAAAAATTAATTCATAATTTAATAAAAATTTATACAATTTCCTTCCACAATAAAACGAAATAAATGCTAAATTTTAATTAAATAACAAAAGCCTTAATTCGCTTTTTGTTTTCACGAAATCGCAGACAAAATAACGAATCGAACGACAAAAAAGATCCGTTACTGTCGCTGACGCGCGGCGGCGGATCAAAGAGGAACGCGTTGCTGAAATGGTGTCAGAACAAGATCATGTGCTACCGGCACATCGATGTCACCAATTTCTCTTCCTCGTGGAGCGATGGACTGGCGTTTTGCGCTCTACTTCACACATACCTGCCCGACAAAGTTCCGTACGACACTCTCGACAGCGTGGATAAGCGGCGAAACTTTACCATTGCGTTCAAAGCGGCCGAATCCGCCGGAATTAACACATCACTGGTTTGTTTGGTTTGTTATAATTGTTATTTTATTTTATTTTTTTTTTTCGTTTATTTATTTTTACGCTATAGTTTGCGATTGCTTTTATTATCTGAATTTATTTTCCATTTATTATTTGCACTTCGTTTTTAATCGTTTCATGTCGTATATATATTTTCGTATTCGTTTGATTTTGCGATTATTTTTTGGCTGAAGATTATTTTGACTATGATTTTCCAAGTTGTTTTAATTGCGCGCATTAATTTGCGGTTTTTGTTTTGATAAGATAGCATCGATGACGAACTCGTTATCAATTCAATGTTTTTGTTTGCATACGTTTAATTGGATAGGCATTGGAAATTTTAATTATTTGTTGCGTGTGACGGGCTATCATATTCGCGCGTTGTTTTTCCCAAGTTTTCGTGATTATATAATTAGCGGTTAACAAGTTTTTTGATAGTTTTTTTTCTATTTGGAAACTTTCTTTTTAACTTTTTTTAAATAACGTTATTTAGTTAGGATTAAGATTAGTTTTTTGATGTTTTTTACATCTACATCTCTTAATTAATTCTGAATTCAAGGTTTTTCCTGAAACATTTTAATACCATTATTATCGCCAATTTTTTTTCGTTTTATAACTAAACAAACACCTTATGAAAAATAGCCAAATTCGTGGATTTAATATTTTAATAGATAACAATTCGCTTTAATCGATTAAAAGTCATAGATTGTTATTTCTCTTGAAATATATTAACGATATATACGGCAATAACTAGAAGAGCTCATTCATTCATATAATTAAAATCATTAAACATTAATAATATATATATATATTGAAAACGAAATGAAAATTACAAACTCATTCATTTTTCCGCGAACATAAACAATTTTGGTTAATGTTTCTATTGTTATTAGCGAATTCGATTCGTCATTAACATTCTGTTCATATTTTTCAGTTTAACTAATTAATCGAAAGTATTTCATCCGCGAGTTGTAACGTTAATATTTGATTATTTTATATTGAACTGAAACTGCGTCTCAAGGACAGCAGCGCACAAGCATTTGCCCGTAATTTGACGCTCATTCGTCGAATTAATTAGTTTGCGATTAATTATTTTAATTGCGTAACGGTATCTGAAAATTTTTACTCGAGAATATAATATTAAAAAGATTTAATTAAACGCTATTTTTTAAAACAATGCACGTAATGGGTATTTGGCATTTGCCAGAAATAAGGGAAAATTATTTTGGAATAGCAGTGAAAGAGTTTGCGGCGTGAATTGACTTTGGTTTTTGCTTACGGTTTCAGTTTTGTTTTCGTCGAATGATATTTTTAGAGCTCATTTTCGCAACGATTAATTTAGATTCTTATTAAAACAATGTTTAAACGAGAGTTCGTTTTTAAGTTTTCCCGTTTAAATATTTGTATTTTATTTTTATTTTTGATTTCCTTTTTGGTTATTTTTGTAAGTTTTATCTTTGTTTACGAATAACTGTTCCAATGTAACCGCTGTTTCTGCTAGAATTATTTGCGATCAAAAAACTTTATTTTTAAACTAATTTCAAGGCAATTGAGTCGAAAGCAATAACGATAATTAAACAGTTATTTCGGAATTACTCACGAATTTTTGGAATTCAAATTTGTTTACGAAGTAAAATAAATAAAAAAATTAGTCATTAAAGATATCTTTAATGATATCCGAAAAAAGCAGTTTATTTTAAAAACTCAAAATGTTTTTATTTCTCTCTCTATTTCTATAGAATATAAATGATCTGATAAACGACGAAACGCCTGATTGGCGACTTATTATGGCATATGTCACCAGTATTTACAAACATTTTGAAACATAAGAGAGGCATTAATTTAAAGCAGTTTTTATGCAACCGTTACTTCGCTTTTCGATGCGTAGAAAATGCGTTTCCATTCGACTATGAATTTATAGAATTTAAATATACTACACGTAATTTGCTTTTTTTTGCAAATACGTAGACAAAAAAAAATAATCCATGAAATTTTCTTATTTAATTGCACACACATACACAACAAGAAAAAAGACGTTTTTTTTATTTTGTTAATTGACTTAAAGTTTATTTGCGTTATAATGATTTTGGGAGATCTGTTGAGTGTTACTCTTTTTTTTGTTGTTGTTTTGCCCGTTTTAATGATTTCGTGTAATAACGACAATGATTTAGAAATAGATATAAAATTATAGGCAAAACTTTTGATTAGTTTTATAGTTTCCAATTTGATTCGTCGCCCGATAAATTTTTGTTGCTCTTTTGGTACCTTAATTATTAAATACTCGGTTCTAAATACTAATTATTTATTTTTATTTTAATTGAGCCGTTTTTGTTTTATTTTTATTGGCATGGTTTTTCGAAATATTTTTATTTTTTGGTTTCGAATAGTATGTCAGTCTACGAAAAATAAAACTAATTATCGATTATTTAAAATTATACCCCGAAAAATTGACTTTAAATTAACAACGCGTAAATAAATTTTAAATGCAATATCCGTAAAGTCGTGGTTTGGTATTCGAGAAAACGTTTTACTCATTACGTATAAACAGTGTGTCCCAGAGTGTGGCTGTCTGGGGGGAGGTTACTTTCAGACTTTTCAAAATTTTAGGGGTGGGGGTCAAACTTCTCGGATTTAAGCAACAATTTTTCTGCCATCGTACATAAAACATTAAAATAAAATTTTTCCTATAGAGATGTAATTTTTCATTTTTTAGGTAGGGGATCATCTTTTTGAGAATTCCTGGGGAGGGGGTTACCCTGGGCCAGCCTCCTCTGGGACACCCTGCGTATAAATGTTTGTTATGTATATTTTAAAGCAGAAAACAAAGGAAAAGCGAATCAATTAATTATATATTAAATACAGTATATTAATTATAATTATTATTGTCTTAACATAATCGAAAAAAAAAATCTGTAAACTACTCAAAACTAGTAAATATTACTAATTATAAATATAAATATATATATATTATATATAGATTGCATAGACTTGTAATCTAGTCGTTCATTAAATAATATTAGTGTTTTTAAAAATAAAATTTTTAATTATATATAAACACACGCATACATACATACAAATAAAAAAACATCAATTATTTTACAAAATCTAGATTAAGCCAAAGAATTAGCGTAAACATTATTATTATTATTAATTAATTAATTTGTCCATTTTTTGAAAGGAAAAAAATTAAATATTTCTGTTAATTGAGTGAAAGATAATATATTCTATATATTTTTGCCTCTGAAATGTATAAATCGATTTTTTTAGAAAAATATATTAATATTATTTAACTACAAATTGATGTATATTTTAGTTTTGAAAAATAATTCTACATAAAGATAACGGCGTGAAACAAGAAAACGCGTTATCCGATCGCATTATAAGCGATGTAAACACAAACATTTGATTCGAGTTTTCTATTATGTTTGATTGATTTTGCATTTTTTTAGCGAAACATAAAAAGAAAAACAATTTTTGAACTGTATATGCTATGATGAGTTTTGTTGATCAAATAATAAATAGCTTGTTCAGTGAATTTTATTTGTACGGTGTTTTTTTAATTCTATATAGCATTGTTATTTTAATCTAATTGATACTTTTAACTTTGTTGTTACTTTTTTGTTTATTTATCGAATTTACGATCGAAAAGGAAATAAAATTTCATATTTTTATCGACTCAGTGAGCACAGTATTTAATAGTTAATTCATTGAATTTTTTAAATAATATAATACAATAATAATAATAATCGCTAAAAAACGATTATAATAGTGGAAAAAAACGTTAATACTGTAAGTTATCATTGCTTTTGATCGATCATCCGTTATGTCGAAGCGGATATAGAAAAATGTTTTGAATTTGAATATATCTCTCTCTAAAACAAGTTAAATAAGTAGATATTTATGACTCCAAGTACACTTTGTTGTGTTGAAACCATATCAAGACTTCATACTAAAGCTAACCGTAAGCTTATCTCAACATCGGGCGAATAAACGTGAAATCTTAAACTTAAACATGTATGCAAAAACTCACGGCTATAAACTAAAAAATAAAATCGCAGCATTAGTAGACATCTACGATGTTTTTTATTTGCTTTTAGTGGATTTAGAGACATAATCAGCTGTGAAAGTGAGTAAACAAATAGCAGACAAATAGGTTCGTAAACAATTTTATTGTAAAATTTATTCAGTTTAATTCATTATTGGTTTTTGTTTTGTTATTTTTCACATTATATAATTATAAACTTTCAATATTATTGTTAATAAATAAATTACAGAGTATTAAACTCAAAAAAAATAACTACGAAATACTTAAATAACAGCCGAAAAATAAAGCGCAAAAATGGTTCGTCGGTTTTACACTATTTTAAACTAAACACTAAATAAAAAAATAAACATTCGACTATTCAAAGTTACTTATCAAATATTTACACGTTATATTTATAAATAATAAGTTAATAAATAAATTAATTTTTCCGATATTACTTTACAAATTATATTAATCGAATTAAATTACGCGATTATTTTACATTAAACTTCTCGATCAACTTCTCCTCTCTCATCGCCACACGATTCTTATGATTCGCTATAAACTTGTGACACGCGTTCAAACTAATGTGCGGACAGTGTCTGACATCGAGCGACACCAAATCGATTTGACGCCTCAAAGCGTCCAAACTGGTGTCCGTCACGTTATTACAGCCGGACAACGATAGCGATTGAAGTTTCACTCCACTCGCCGCTCCCAACACAGCGATTCCCATATCCGTGATCTGATGGCACTGCGAAACATCGATCGCCAAAACGAACGTCAAGTGATGGGTAATGAGCCGAATGGTAACGTCCGTAACGTTAGTGCCCGCCAAACGGATTTCGGACAAAAACCGCAATCGCGTCTTCGTTTCGACAATACCGGGACGCGAATCCAACGGCGCTGATAGCAATTGCTTGACGATTTCGTCGTCGAGTGAGTCGCAAAATGAGATGTCCAGACACTGAAGCGGCGGACAATTGCATGTGGACAGCGCTGACACAGCGGTAGAGCAACAGCCGGCAAGTGATAACGTATTGAGTTGCGGCAAACGCGAGATCAACCAAAACAGTTGCCGCTTCGATACGTTAGTCCAACTGAGTATCAACTTCTTCGGCTGTCGGCGCACAATACCGATCAGTATGATCGACGTTATCTTCTGTGCGGTCAAATCGATAGTCGGCCACAACGACGGATCGCAGCACCAGCCGTACCACTGTTTACACACTTGCATGCAACGAAGCAAATCGCGGCGCGAAACGAACTTCAGCACCGGTAACACCACATCTCTTTCGTGGCACAGATTACCAGACGGTTTGCGTCGAAATTTCTTTAAATGCTTCTTTCGGATCTTATTCCGCTCGTTACGCGCGAAATACTCGTCGCTTCTGCTATTATTGTTATCGTTATCGCAATCGTCATTATCGGTGTTATTATTACTGGATTCGTTGTCATTGTCGTCGCTCTCGGATATGTCATCGCTTAGCGGTGCGGGACGTACAACATATTTCGGTCGAACGATCTCTCGCTGCTGATGGTGTACGCCTTTATTACTAGCGAACGGCGAACCGGTTTGTCTTTCGCCCTTATTTCGTTTAATTTCATCGTAAATGGCGTCGTCGTCCTCTTCGGCCTCATCTTCTTCTTCGAATTCGTTATCGCCATCGCCTTCATCGGTGGACTCTTCGTTCATTTTATATTGTTTACTCTTCGTGACACTAATTTTATTGCTGATAATGCTATCGTTATTTCCCAAAACTCGAGAGTTTTGTTCAAATAACGACGAGATCGGAGAATTCTCAACGATTTTCGATGAACTTTGATTAAACGAGGAACCATTGGATGAAAAATTGGTAACAGATTGTGATGACGTTGAAACCGACGACATTGGAAGCGATTGTTTCAGCTTTTTATTTGGCGGCATATTTAATCGGTTAACCAATTCCGAGGTCTTCTTCAAACCTTTCAAACTCTTAAACAGCCTCTCTCTCGAACTTTCGCTGCTCTTTTTCTTCGATACCATAAGCGCAGCCAATCCTTTCGGCTCAGTTTTACTTGGGTTCGTCGAACTGTGCTGAGGTTTACCGTTACCACTGCTGCTACTATTACTGCTACCACTGATTTGAGACATTTTCAAGCCTTGACTCAAAAGTGGAAATCGGGCGCACGAACGCACGTGAGCCGAAGAATTGGTCGCTAATAACGAGTAAGACTTCGACGAATGGGAACTCTGCGAAGACGTATGGTTACTGTCCACGCATGTATTACTAGATGTATCACTATTCTCGTCTTCCGATTGGTTGTTGCTATCCTTTTCGTTACTCTCCATTAAATTAGTCGAACCGCCGATAACGTTAGCGTTGCTGTCCTCATCACTAGATGGTGGCGGCTCTTCTTCCAAACGGAATCGCTTCTCCGGTGGCGACGAATCATCCTTTTTCATAAGCGACCAATTGATCATCGAACTTGACTTGCATTTAAGCTTCGCATTCAATTTCGAACCCGATTTGACGCAACGCGGACACTCCCACGAATTGGGCAAATCTTCGTTAATGTTGGCGTCGCAAAGCGCGAGCGACGGAAACTTTTCGTTCAAACAGAACGGGTGAACGATTTCCCAACACTGCGAACACTCCATGAGCGACGAAGCGGTTTCATCGTTGATCGATGGGTCAACCAATTTCTCCCACCCGTCTCTGCCGCAGATCATGCAACAGGCGGTGTGCGGTAACACAGGCGCTAAACACTGTCTGGCGATACACGACTGTTTCATACGTCCAGGACCGCCAAACTTCTTCATATCCTTGCAGAAGTGGCATTCGCCGCAATCGGCGCGCAGACAAGAGTCACACTTCTTGCAACGCGTTCGACGTCTTCGCGATGAGTCGTTTGAATTCGCTTTGTTGGCCACACCAGTGCCACCAGACGGCGATAATTTAATCGAAGAACACGATTGCGTGGACGAGTTAACCATTTTATTATTAAGCGAATCGGTAGCGATCGAGTGAAAACCAGACGGCGGAACAGCCGATGGATACGAGCAAATCGATTGGCTACCAGTCGTAGCGGTGGCCACGTTTATCTTAGTGTCGTAAACCACTGGTTGAGGAGCGGTTTGCGATGTTTTCGCGTTGATATTAAAATAACTATTACTACTATTATTTACATAACTGGGGACGACGTGAGCCGTCGATGCATTACAGAACGGATCACCGCTGGTAACCATACTTTGGGCGCTTTGATCGGTATTTACACTGATTGAATGGGTTTTTGGTTTTTTATCCACACAAAAATTCGTCTGAATTGAGGTATACGTGTTAATTGGATTCGTCTGCGAGAATGAAGACATTGTGATTGTGCTGGCGTTTGATTCGATTGTTGAAAGCGGCGGTAATGTGTCGAAAGGTGATACCGCTGTTGATACTGTTGTCGGTGCGGACACTAATGTTTGTATCGACGATATTATCGGCTTTTGAAGCTGCGATGACAACGAATTTAGTGATAACGATGGCGCAATTATAGGTGGAGTCGATGCGATGATTGGTGTATACGATGCTAAAGGTGGCGATGGCTGATGGGTATGGTTTACACCTGTTTGTGCGATCAAACCAGCAAAAGAGCTCGGAATCAAATCCTGACACACAGACAGACAGTTTAAAATAAACGCAAAAATAAAAGAAAATTAAAAGTTATTAAATCAAAAATTTTCGATTAACATAAAAATTAATATATCAATGATTGTTAACTTAAAAGCTAATAAAAATGATCGCTTACTTGATTTACATTCGACATCGCACTCGTAAAGTACTGGTTCGACGATAGCGGACGAGTTGGCGGCGATTCGGCTCTCGGCGGTGTCGATAGCGGCGACTCTTTATTGCGCAACTGTTTCAACGAAAACGACGTGTGCTTTATTTGTCTCAATTGTGCGGTAATCGACGATGGATTCGATGACGCGTTGGACGACTTCTTCGACCAATACAGTACCGAACGTCCAGTGATAGCCATCTGATGGTTATCGCTGTTATGTTCGTCGATCAACAGTTTTGCGTCATTTAGTAGCGATTCTGCCAATATTATAATGTCAGGCAATGATCTCTTCGATGGCGGAAGACGTGATAACCACATAATAATAGCCTTCAATCCTGATATCTCGAATGGTGTCAAATGTACGTTCGATTTCGATGTCGGCAACGATGGCGGTAAACAACCATTTATTGTTTTCTCTGCAAAAATAAAAACCGATTTAAAGCGAACGAAATATTTCGATTAAAAGACGATTTAATTCCACAAAATAAAAACAAACCATTTTTTCCATTAATATCCTTATTAACGGGCGTTCCATCGTCGGTACAATTCAGGTGATTTTTGCCCATAAGACAGTTGACATAACGGGCCAACACGTACCACAACACTTCCGTGTAAAACGGGTAACGAAACTTCGCGGGAACTTTGGTCACGTCTTCGACTTGCGCTACGCGTAACTGTTTCTCGATGCCGAACGAGTGCAAAAAATTGCCACCGAATACCAGCGAATCGTCCGGCGTATAGACGGCATGTATCCAACCGGTAGGTATGAAGAATGTGTTGCCTTCTTCTAAGTGAACGCGCGCGCACTGTTCGACTGTGTCGCCGAAGAATATGTCCGACTGTTTGCCGGACAGTACCCACTGTTCGTATAGTTGTATGTTTCGTTCGGTGGGCGGTATGAGCCAAAACACTTTTTTGCCACGAAGAATGTGGTACCAGACGGATGTGCCGCCGAAGTCGATGTGAAAGTCGGTGTAACATCCCTTCACGCTCATCAGACAATACCTTTTAAATATAATATTCATCAGACAATATCAAATCAAATGTAAAACATATGAACACATACTTTTGAACTTTGGGATACTTCATGTCTTCTATGGAATTGGTTCCCTCTGTTTGCGCTTCCTTCAGATGTTTGGGCCAAACCAAGTCAATCCAATCGAGATGTTTGACGATTTGGGGCGATTCCACGAAACACTCCAACTTCGTGTGGGAAAACTCCAGCGAAATCACGTTCAACAGACGCGTTCGTTCCGTATTATGGAAGTAATTGCACCACTCCTTCATAGTCATATTGAAGTCGCGTTGCGTTTCAACGTCCATCACGTCCAACACGCGTCGTGAACCGACGCACGCCTTCACGTCCCAAACCGTGAACGTATTCGATGGCATCTTCATTCCCAGACCAATGGCTTGTTTGACGATAATTGGTTTCTCGAATCCCGACCGTTGGAAGTAAGAGAGCGTCAGCTGTTGGCCAGTCATGTCCAGAACGAAATCGTACGACGAAGAGTCGAAACGCGTTGCGTTCAGTTTGTGTTCGACGTCGAACGCTCGTCCACCGAATAGTAGGTCCTCTTCGTCCGCAAACTCTTCCGTATATCTGCGACGCTCGCGAACGCGCTATCAAATTAAACGGTTAATTAATTAATTAAATATGGGTTTAATTGCATTATTGTTTTGCATTGTTATAAATAAATATGGAAATGTTTTTGTTGTTTACCAAACGTCTACCGCCGGACTCTTTGTGATCACTCATTTTTGTGGATGTTTGCCGTGAAATGAGCGAATGGGTGATATAAAGGGAATAGTATAGTAAGGGTGGCATATTGCGCCATCTATGATGAAATTTGTTAACAATTTATTTTGTTATAATGAATTAGGATTATAAAGAGCTACTACACATAGTGATGCACAAAAGTTAAAAGTTAAGAATTTTGCTAACTCTTAACCTTAACTCCCGAAAATTTTTTAACCTTAACTTTGACCTGCTAACAACTTTCTTACTTTAAATTTAACCGGTTAAGAAGAATTTAACTCGAGTTAACTCAATATTTTAACTTAAGCAAATTTCATGCTATTTATCAAATGATTTTTCACTTAAAATTCTTAATTCTGATTCATTATTTCACTTAATAGCATAGAATAACCCAATTTTTATTAGAAAATAATTTTAAAGAGAATATTATTGAATTTCTTAGTTTTGTTGAACAATCCCAACTACTAATGTTATACTAAAATGTAAAAATAAATAATTTTGAATACAAGTTTCACTTATGCATGCAATACTTTTATCGCAATAAGTTTTTACGAAATATATATTACTGTGAATAATAATTTATTAGCTAAATTTAATAAAAGATATCTGATTTTGAGTTGACCGGTTAACTCGCAATTTTTATTTAACCCGTTGAGTTAATAAAATTCTTAACTTTAACTCACATCAAAATCTTTAACCTTAACTCTTAACTTTAACCGGTTAACCTGTTAAGTCAAAAGTTAACCGGTTAAA
>JAQIXJ010002838.1:0-14594 GCA_034700185.1 Phthiracarus laevigatus
CTTTCTGGACACAAAATTGGATTCACTTGCTATGATTTGTTCACATTTACTCCATTCGATGCATTTTGGTTTCCGTTAAATAAATTTGCACTTTATACGCTGTTTTATGGCCTTATTAAGGATTATTAAAGATTAATATTAAAATTCCCAGACCACTACCTAACTCTTATAAGGTAAGCCATTGTTTAGTACTGCGGAATAAATAAATATTTTTGTAAATCGGAATTATTAATAAATGTATAAATATTATAACAAAATCTCTAAATTATTAAATAGATTCACTTTTATGGTATTTAATTTATTTAAAATGTTAACAGACAATTGTTTTAACCATAGTGTTCCAGAGTGTGTCGGTCTGGGGGTTGTAACTTTCAAACTTTTCAAAATGTTAGGGGGGGTCAAACTATTCGGGTTTAAGCGACAATTTTTCTGCAATCTGACAAAAAAACATTAAAAACAAGAATGAACATTAGTAATGCGCTCACTTTGACTTAAAATCTATTGTTGGCTTACATTATTGATTTCTATTTTGATTCTATTTTAAACAAACAAAACTTTTAATTATTATTGTTTCGATAAAAATTTTTATGTGCTTTAAATATTGTTATAAATAGTACTTCAGTGAGTGTTAAGGATATTATTATTCATTCTTAGTTTAGCTGGCGACGAGGTAACATCAAAACTGGTCTTATAGATAGAATTAGGCGCGTGTCATAACGTATTTTCGTATAATTAGTAAGACGCATCACTCAAAAATATACTCATATTTGCCCCGATATTAACCATTTTTTACCCAATTTAAGGCCTGTTTTGGCCCTATTAAAGCATATATTGCCCCATTTTAAGTCATTTTTGACCAAATTTAACCATCATTTGCCCCTATTTAAGCCAATTTTGTTCATTTTTGACTTATTTTTGGGATCTAAAAAAATTCTACAGAACGACAGACATCCAGACAAACATACATTGCAAATCCAATAGCTGACTTTGACAAAGTGAGCTAAAAAATTGTTCCCATAGAGATGTCATTTTTCATTTTTTTACATACGGAAGTATCAACTTTTTGAGAAATCCTGGGGGGAGTAAACCCCCCAGCCCCTCTCTGGGACAACATGGTTTTAACACTACATTAAGATATAATAACACTGTATTTAATTAACATAACAATTAAATAGTCCACATAAAATAGTTCTGTATATTAATTTTGTCATACAAACAAATTTCATAGTAAACCAAAAAATTTTATATAAAATAATATTTTATAATTCGAAAGATTAATCTTTAAAATTATTATTGACTATACTTATAAAACAAGATCGAATGGGTCAAAATTATAGGAATTAAAATCGTTAGAAAAATGGATAAAATTGTTCATTAATGGCTTAAATGAAATTTAAAAAATTGTATGAAGTATTTTAGTTAAAACAGTTAAGTAACGATTTTTACTACCATAAAATCGACTTATAACTAGGGTCTTGAAAATCTTTAATTAATGATTCATTTTTTCAAAAGAATTACTTAATTCGAACTATATGTCACTTAATATTAATTATAGAGATCTTATACGGATTTTAAAATTTTTAACGATTTCAAATATATCTAACGATTTCATAAAACAAGCTGAAAATGTACTAAAAATTATATAAATTAAAAATATCGCACAAAAACTTAATCTCATTTAAAACTTACTAAAGTCGTTCTATAAAAACTCAGGATTAATTTAATCAGATTTGTTGAATTTTTATGAAAATAATAACATTCACTTCGATTAGTTTGTTAATTTTAAAATTAAAAATTATTTCATAACAGGAATATTTTCGATAAAATATTTTGAGGTTTAGATGACTATAAATCATTTTTAAATTAATTTAGTGTCTAAAATTTCTAACGATTTTTTCTAACAAATTTGGAACATTTTTCTAACGACTTATAAATTATTTGGCACTACTTTTTCTAACGATTTTTGAGACCTTACTTATCACTCAAAAAACTGTTTGGTAAGGTTCGTTATAACTGTCTGTAAACAAAAGTTTAATTAATAGATACGACGATTTGTATTTTGCGTAACAAATTAAAATCAAAAAAAAATTAGAAAACTGAGGTAAAATAGTGTCAACAAAATTAATATATCGGAACAAATGCACGTTATATCTAATATATCTATCGTTTGATTACCACTGTTTTTCATTTCAGTTCGGTTCCACTAATAATATTCAATATAATTGAAAATAAACTAGGAATCAATAAAATTATTCGTAACTCTAGTATAAGTAAATGGAGTATAAAAGTCGTTACTAATCACTAATTTGAATGCGCGATCAAATGGTTGAGTTTTCGCCGCATATATTGTCGATTGTGAAGTTGAAACCAAGAAATATCGGTCAATACGTCGTTTGAAAACAATTATCGAATCAAGTTTCCATATAATGTATTTATTAGTCTACTCAAAACAAATGGTGTGAAATCCTTGTTTGACTAGTTGTTCATTAATGTAACCCAAACCGCCGTAGTTTTTTCCGCATTATTCCATCCATAATTTATGGAGAACGCGGTGTCTGGTCTGATAGATTATTATTCTTGAACTGATTGTTGTGTATGAATATATTTATCACGCCATTTATGTAATCAAAGTGTCCGAACATTTTAACCATTGGCTCTAATACTATACGTGCGATCGCTTTGTTACATTGAAAGCTAGCATTTGTTACAAAATTTCCATAAGTGAATCCGTAATTTGTATATAGTTTTGTTACTTTTAAATTGCATTCACTATTTGACTCGTTGAACCATTGTTTGTTTATCGCTACTTTCAGTAGTAATTTCTGGTTTAATATTTCGGAATTATTTGTGTAACACACTCTTTGTGAATTTGTGTGCGTTGCAACAATAATTCATTTAACAGATTATTTAAAAAGCAATGTAGACTAATGAGTTTTAAAGTAGTGATTGAAAGTTTATTTCCATTACCGTCGATATTAGCTCCGGTAATGTTATGGTAAGAGAATTAAAAAAATTGAGTTTATTGAGTTTACTGTTAATGTAATGGTATCGAAATAATTGTATTTTTTCAAACTTTTCAATAATATAAATTAGTGTTTGTAAAATTTTCCTTAATAAATTAAATAATTGTAAATATCAAGTAATCGATATTTGTTGGACCTTATCTGATTTTTCTGGATTCTAAACTTATATACTGATTCCATACTGAGTTGCGGGTGAAGCAATAAAATTTAATAGTGGACCTATAATTTGTGGAATATAATAAACAAAATGGAAAATAATGTAGTATGAAATAATTTTTTGTATGTAATGTAATGGTATCGAATTTATAAAACTTAGTAATGGAACGATTGTAGATTTTAAAAATTACATATTTTCAATGACTATTTTCTAGATTATAATAGCGATTATTTGTATTATAGAATTCTCATTGGATTTCATAATGTCTAGATATTTTGGTAAATCTAATTCTTATTCAAGCTTATAAAAATTACATAGTAGTAACCACAAGTAAAATTATTCGCTATCAGAAACTATATACTAATTTATTCGTCAATAACTATTATTACTTGCGATTTTAATTATTCTAAGACATTGACTGAATTTGACCTAATTTTCACTTGTTTTAACGTTCATCATGTAAGTTAATCACCTTTATAAACACGCTCATTATCTTTAAGAACTAATGTTAAAATATTCCAACTAAATAGCTTTTTCTCTCGACGTGAAAAACCCTATATTTTGGAATAAATTAAAAGGTAAATATATTTTTTCTTTCGTCGCAGTTTTTTTGCCATTAAACGGGTTTCAGTTATTGAAAACGCTCGCACTAAGCTAACTAATCGCCACGCTTTAAACATGTGATTTATTTTGTGTTTAAAATATTCGTTATAAATAAAATTTATTTCTGAATTTAGTGGTGTAGCTGCAGCTGTTGTTCATACATCTGAACCTCAACCAGAAACAACCACAACCAGGACCATCAGGAAAATCTAGAGTATTAACATTACAACAGGCAAAATCGCTTGGTAAATCTCTACGTGTCACGCACCCAAAGCAATCCAAACCGAAACGTTATCGACCTGGTAGTCGTGTTTTGCAACAAACTAGTGAGTTGAAATAGACTACTGATTTTAATTTGCCGAAATTTCCGTTTTTCTCTTTGATTAAACATGTTTTTGCAAATATTAATAATACCGAGCTTGAATGCCGATTTTCTTAATTTGCAATTCAGGATCTATTGGTAAGGTTATAATTTTTAATTATAATATAAATTTTAAATATTATTTTCAATTTTTCTCATTTTTTAGAATTATATTGTTCAGTTTTTCGAAGATCTGACTATGTGTGAAATTCACACAAAGTGTTTAACTCTTATGCCATAAGATCTAATATTGGCTCGAAAAATCAGCGGCGAATTCAATACGGATCATATTTTCCGTCATGACTTCATCACTTTTAATTGTTGAATTTAAAAATAAATAAATAGTTTTTTATTTGAAATTGAGTTTTTTATTAATCTTTTATTATCACAAGTAATTTAACATTATAATATTTTTTTTGTTCCTAGGTAAACTTTAATTATCTCACGATTTCATCCATCAACAGAGCTAATATTATGTGTTGTTATTATTTAGTGTTGCACGCAAAATAAGGTTTGATGTGTATTTCAAAAAGTAATAACCACCTTAACCGTATTATCCACCGTTAACAACACGATTTCAAACTTACAGATAGGTCAAAATCTACTAACTCATTACTATTTCCCGTTTACTGTCTATTTTATTGACTTATGCAACACTAATATAGAATTTTATCATTTAACAGTAATTTTTGTCTTTAGAAATTACAAACTCAATAAGCTCGTTAAGCTGATCAGCTTCGAGAGTTAGAATTTCACTAATTTTTTTATTTGAGCTTTAGATTGAGCTTGATTAGGCTAAAGTTTTTTATTGGGCTGATCCGGGCCGGGCCGAGCCGAGTCGGGCCTATGTTTTGTTGGACTGGGCCGGGTCGGGCTTTAATTTTTCAAAGTAGCCGAGTTCAGGCCGGGCCAGGCCTCAATCAATCTGGCCAATGTCGGGCTTGGGCCTAAAATCATTTAAAACACATAATTCTGAATCACTCTAATTACTTAAAAGTATAGAATCACTCATTTTTTATTATAATAGTATTTAAATGTAAAGATTAATATCTTTTTATTTAACACTTAACTTGACAGGTTTACATAATAAGTCAAAAGTTAACTGTTTAAATGTGCATCTTTACGTCTAACCAATACTTTTCGGGGCAATATTAACTCAAATCATACCAAAAGGTTTCATATCAGAGATCGCAAAGGCAAGAGTTATTACGTAACAAATACCTGACAACATACCAAAAAGCTTCATATAAGATGGTTTTGTTCCCGTGTAATACTGCCAGTAGTGAATGATTTGCGTAATAACTGCGAGCAATTCGCACAGTGAATGAGTTAAATTAAAGTGTTGCTTAACATTAAGAAAATAAGCCGCATCTCCGATTAATAAATTAAATGTGGAATCGTTAGTCTTCAGAAAAGATAGTGTGAAAAATCGAACACACATTAGTATATTGAATATAAGTCTGAAGAAAGGGTTATAAAATGCTAATCGAGATTTTTTTCCAAATGGGAATAATGATAAACCAATTCTGTATAAATGAGTTCCTGCCGTCTCTATAATATAATGTGATGCCAATGGCTTTGTTGTATCAATAACTTTATAATAATTAATTTTTTTATTCATTTTTACAGTTATGTAGAACTTTATTTAGAATGACCAACAATAGCCAAATAATACATATATACAATCTTATATATTAATACTGATATTGCACGGAATGAAAGTTTTATGCGAATGAGTGCGCATTCTTTTATGCTGAATACACTGCTACATAAAGCTTTTTTAATGTTTTTTCATTAAGAATAAATTTTTATTCCCTGCAACTCTGACTTATGAATATTTAAAACAATCTTTCTCTTTGTTCAATAAAAATAAAAAGTATAAAAAGTAAATGTTATTTATTGGGCAAAAAATATAATTTTTTATTGAAATTGATCATTCAAATATCGTTCAAAAATATATTAGTATGGAAAATAATCAACAATAAGTGAATTATTAATATGTTTCACAATATATGTTTTTATTTTTTCGTATATAACTTTTGCAACAATGACGTAAACATTTCTTATTACTTCTTAATCGTAATTCTATTTTAAGCTCTTTGTTTTGCAATGATTGAACAGTGAATTTTCATTTTTATCGAAATTTTTAAGATTAAAATAAATTTTTTAATGCTTTATCGTCTTTCGTTTTCAAAATTTTAATTTTCCATTAAACCTGTCTGTTAACGGTTCGGTTAACTCGTCTTTTTTTATAGAGGGAAAAACTTATTATTGCTTATCTCTTGGTTTAGTTGGTATCGATTTTATAACAAATCTGTTCGGCTCGTCATAAATTGTAATATAAACAATTTTGGCTGCGTTTACTAGACTGCTTCAAAATTGTTAAAATTATTGGCAAGCTTTTTAAACTATAGATTATATTATGGCTTTTAAATGTTTCAATGCATTAAATATTTTGATATAGGTTTGGATAAACTTAACTTTATTTGCAAATATGAGAATAATGATCATTATTTTGACTATTAAGAAAAAACTAATAGAAATGAATAAATATATCCAACAGTAATTTTAATAAACATAATCATTTATTGCACATTTGTGGTTAATATTTTGACTTAAAAATCACTTAACAAATTAAAAAAGAAAATCTTTAGTTTATTTTAAAGATTTTAGATAACTTAATAAGTATCAATAATTTATGAGTTATTTTAGGGGGATAAGAGCTATATACTCACTTTAGTTCACTGTGTTTTAATTATTAAGGTTTCATTGGGTTTAAAAAACAAAAATAAAAATTGTTTTGATTTACATGATTAACACAAATAAGTTTAAAAACTTGCTATTTAAAGATATTTGGCAAAAAAGTATTCAGAGAAAGTAGACAATAAATTTGTTTTAATGTATTTCTTTAGTAATCTATTATCCATCGCAAAACCACATATTCATTGACAATCAATATCAATTAAATTAAATATACTTAGATATCAAAGACAAAATTATCAATGATTATTGACTAACTGTACTCGGTTTCGAAACTAACTTTTGAAAGATAATTAAAAGTTATTCAAAGAAAGTTGACAATAAATGTTTTTTACATGTTACATTTAATATCACATCTATGCACAACGAGAACTAGAGGTAAATACTATACAGAACGGTCTGTACGTTCAGTGTAGCGAATTCATTGTAAAAAAGTGTTTTATCGTTGATGCTTTATTTTTACACTACGTACTGATCGTTCAGTATAATATATGCCCCTCGCTTACCACGTGTATGTTCACATATCAAGTATTTTGAAGCAACAAATACTTAGCTGAAAGAAAGTGATATTTAATATTTTAAAATACATCACAAATAACAATATATATATAATAGAAAAAAAAGCCCACCTTCGGTGGGCGAATATTGCGTACGTTTATTTAAATGGATTCCACTCGCCCATGTCGGACTCCCCCACCCTTGTCAGGCTCCCCCTCTCTTGTCGGATTTCCCCGCCCATGTCGGACTCCCCCCGTTTATGTCAGACTCTCCCGGCCATGTCGGACTCCCACCGCCCATATCTGACTCAACTGGCTTACGACTGTGTGTGACTGTGTGTGCGACTTTGTGTATGCCTGTGTGTAGATGACTGAATGTATGAATGTATGTATGACTTGAATGATATATGTGTTAAAGTGTATTTTAACATTTTTATGACACCTCCTGTTTGAGTGGGCGCTTGCTCATCCGAATGACCCTTCATTTTATTCAGTACTTTCAGCTGAGTCGAATGATATTGGTGTTAAAATGTATTTAAACATTTTATGGTCCCCTTCTGTATGATACTGTGCCCACGTCCTCGAGTGACCCCTCATTTTACTCAGCTTATTTCGTAGAGTCGAATAATATAGGTGTTTAAGGGTATTCTTAACACTTTTTTGGACACCTCCTTAATGAGGGGTGCCGACCACCTCAAACCTCCCTATTTGACCTCCTATCTTTGATCTTAATCCATATATATAGGTGTTGTGTGGGTGGACATTCGGGAGTGTCGAATATAGTGCTATTGAATCAGTTTCCCCCCCCCATTTTTTCAGGAGTCCCACCACCTTGAAACCTCCGAATATGCACTCCTCTCTTTGTGCTTAATCCATTAATAAAGGTGTCTAGGGGATGGGTTTCCCAGGGGAGGCGCCTATAAAGGATCAAACAGACAGACAGACAGTCAAAAAAATAGATAAATTTTGTTTTTTATATATTCTGATTCTAGATCGATATATATTAGAACATCACGAGATGACATACAATGATAATATTTTATTGTACTGTATTGTAATATCATATTTTACTGTATAAAACATTGGAATTTCCCAAAAACTGTTTCCAAACATCAATTATGTTCATTTAATAAGTTTAAGTAAGCATAAATTTGAACACTGGTTAAACAGTGTTATGGTGTTTCATACCTGATGTTCATCATCAAACCACGATAAATCTCCAGATATTATTATTATAGTAGTGATTAAAATTTATAAATTTTCGAACCCAATAACGTTCCATTACCGATCCCAAAAAAAGTATTGACGTTCCATAAATGGTAAAAAAAATAATAATGGATAGCATTAACGTTCAATTACAGGTACATTTTTTCGATTCCACTAAAGTTCCTCTCATTAACGTTTCACATAATGAAAATCTAAAATAGTTTCGAATATCCATTTCAAACTTTTATTCACTTTAATTTATATAAGCAAGTTGCTTAAAAATAATGCAATAATGAGGCATTAGTAACATTAAAATAATATTTTTATTAAAAAAATAAAAAAACTGATTTTATATATGAAAATAAGATGCAGATTAACTCCGGAAAATTTAGATAATTTGTTAATTATAAAGTGTAATTTTAAATTGAAAAAAATATTTTTAAAATTTAGTTGATAAAAATTATTAAAAATAATTTTGAAAATCTGACAAAAAACTCACTAACGTCCCATTATCGGAAACAAAAAATTGGTTAACGTACCACTAATGGACACTACAATTTTTTCCCTCCACTAACGTTCCATTAACGGGCTATTTTCAAATTCCACTAAAGTTCCACGTTAATGAAGCTAAATTTTTATCACTGAATCAGACTAGTTCTATTGATACCCGACCTTTGTCTTATAAAATAAAATTTTCTGATCTTAGAATATATTGATTTATATCGTTCGGATCAAAATTAACGCATACGACAGACAGTATATGACAAAGAATGGAAAATTATGTTATATGTGCAAACACTTATCAGCCTTATTTATTAGAAATTTATAATTTTCTGCCCGAAAATTAGTATACTTTTAATGAAATCAAACCCTGCTGTTAAAATGTTTTCAAACCGGAACTAATGCTAAACTCTAACTTACAGGTGTTGACTATAATCCTTTTTAAATTAGCATACTTATAAATAGGTATACAATGACTATATTCATGTTTAAATTATGTTGGCATACTCTATCCAGTATTTGCTGTAAACTGTTTATCGTATGCGCTACTTTTGATCCGAACAGTACATAGCTAATTAAACATACATATTATACATACAAAGAGATAATATTATGTTCAAGTTTTGACGAATATTTTCATTAAAAAATTTGTTAAAATCCTATGTATTGTGAAACATTACCGTAAATTCGTAGTTTTATATTAGTTGGTTAGAAATTAGCAATTCTTTAAAAATTATTTCCCAAAAATTTGAGAACACCGTAACCGAAAATTTCTTATATTTACAAGTTTATATTTTTTAAAAATTAATTCACTTCAAACAATTGTAATCTTTACCTCATATAAAATGTTAATAGCGATAATGTTCAATAATCACTATATATTTTACATAAAATGCAAAATTTTTATTATTTTAAAACATATAAAACTTTTGAACAAAAGTATGCAAAAATCAAATAAACATGTAATTTCAATTTATTTGCTGACAAATTAGTATGATTAAAATCATTGAAGCAATAAATTCTATAAAAGATGCATAAACTCTATATCCAACACCAGTGGTAGAACCAATATTACTATGAACACCGGCTTCGTTAATATGATTACCAAAACCTAATCCTCCATAAGCATCGCACATAAAAAACTCTTTTTTCGTCGAGCGTTTTGAGTACATATTACCAGAAAGTTTTCTAGTTATCGGATCTGACGAACTCACCATAAATATGCGGAAATATTCGTCGGAGAAGAAATAAATTTTGCGACCAAAAGTAAATGCGCCGTTAATTGATTCAATGGTGTTTCGGAAATCTTTGTGGAAATCATTTGGTCCTGAAATCATTTTCTTAATTTTTGTGTCATAAATGAAATATTGAGTTCCTTGTAATACATAAATAGTGTTTGAGTCTATTCCTTCGAATATTGCATCTATTTTTCTCTTATCATTCTGCTTAAGCCTAGTAAACGGATGTGATCCGTGCCATAAAGTCATTGTCATGTTGTCAATAAATCGAATCACTTCGCCGAACATCCCGTTTCTATAAATTCCAGTTATATTAAATAATTTTTGTCCATCAGATATAGTATACGCCGCTTCTAGAGATCTGTATTTAAATTCATATCTTAGTCCCATTTGTTCAACAGAAAACGGATTTTTCATATCGAATTTCCACGAACACATACCCCGTATAACAAGTATGTAATTCGTATTGTCTATTGGTTTGTTAATCGCTGTGATTGTGTCCACTTTTCCGTTGTCGCATAACTGATCGCAATTGACTTCTTCAGTTGCGTCGGTCGTATCAGTTCTATTTGTAGTATATTTGTCGATATCAGTCGTCTTTTTGGGAAACACCTTTTTTGTTTTTACTGTATATTTCTTTGTAGTTTTGAATAACACAACTTTTGTTACATTGTCATGAGTTGTAATATTCTTTTGTGGTTTATGTTCAATTTTAGAACTCGTCAATTTGGTTTGTTTACCATAATCTTGTCGATAACTGTTACAATCATAGAATATGGTGACGATTATCAATGCAAGACATAAATATTTTGTTTCAATCATTTTTTGAAATTCAAATAACATTCAAAAAAACAAATATATTAATAATAAATTACAAACGCGTGAAAACTAAGCTTTAAATTAAGTTCTCAAACCGTCAGCGCTAGTTAGTGACAACGTTACTTGCATTGTTAAAAGTTAAGAATGCGTATTTATTCCAACAATTGTATACATTCGAATTGTTGCCGACAGTGATTATGAATATGAACTAAATGTGAAACAACTGGAAAATAAAGAGCAAATATTACTTATAAGTTGTAATAATTGCGAATTACCAAAAATGAGAAAAATCTCATATTAGTAACGTTTTAGGACTGTTGACTTGCTTTAATGATAACTATTCAATACTTCTAATTATACCGATGTTATAATTATACTGTTATAATTAACATTGGATTACTGAAGTGGTTTGTTCTTTCATTCCAATATTTAAAAATATAAACCAATTCTATATAAATGAGTTCCATATAAATCAGATATAATTAAATATGAAGATATAGGTTTGGTATTACCTTAGTTATAATATTTTTGTTTGATACACAAATGATTTCAGAAAATAAAGCGTTAATAAAGACATTATCTGCGGAAAAACGTAAATATTAAAATTTATTTTAATACTTTAAATATGTAATCGATATAATACCTGATAAAATCGCATATAATTAATGATAAATAATTTCCAACAATAATATCCAATTCTTCGATTACCAATTCTTTCGGTTAACGCTAATTACTAGAACAAAAATAAAAAACAATGTTGAAAATGTGGTGGTGAGCTCCTGTTTTGGATAAAAATAGTTAAAATCATACAATAATTCGTCAATATCATAAATTAATAGCCATAAATTTAAACTGAAGATTCCGTTGTTATAGTAATAAATAGGACAGTAAAGATCAAAATTGGGTAAAGTTGAGTGAAAACTTCCGAAACTAAAGGCATAAAACTTAACTTTAATAAAAATAAATTAAAATAATGGTTGGGAGCGAACGTAGAGAACTAACTTAAACTAACTTTACAGGTCAGATATAATGACCGTATCGATCTTCTTGTTTAACTGCGTTTATGACTGCTATAGCAAAGTTACAAATTAAGGATTTTGCATAGAGTTATAATGCTTTCGACTAATAAATTACATATACTGTAATACTTCATCCTTGTATTAGGCTTTTAACGCCGAAACACGCAAACTTTAGTGCGCTGGATTTATTATATTGATATCCTTAAATTTTTTTATTCTTAATTAGTCACATTAGTATATATATATATTAAACTAGAAATTAAGCCCACTTTCGGAGGGCGTATATGAAGTACATTTTGCTAAAATGGATTAGGAATCTACCCAACTCAAAGACATAGAAGTCCTGTTTCCTAGTTAACTGGTGCAGCTATTACTTAAACCTAGTTTCCAACCTCATCGAGTATCCTCTCTATGAGCTTAGTTGAATGATATGTGTTGAAGGTTATTTCAATCCCTGACCTAATCAGCAGAATCCAGGCCCCATCCTCACGAGCCTTCCCCACCTGCCCAAGCCAAACACATCCAGACAACCAGAACCCCACTTGCACAATCCGAATTCCACCCGACTTACCCGACTCAAACCAGCCCATTCCGGAACCCACCCCGACTTGCCTGAACTCACCCAGAATCCTGTTCAACACTCCGCTCCCTGTCCGTTCTGCCACTTCCGTACCCACGCCTTCTTAACAACTATTTTCCAAGTGGGGATTCCCACCCTCTTGATTAACCCCGATTGAGCTGATTTGAATGATACAGGTGTCGATGGGCAATTAAAAAATATTTTTAGCACCCCCTGAAAAAGAGGTGCCGGCCATTTCAAACCACTCCCCAATTAAAGCTGAAGCCATCAATATAGGTTTTAAGAGGGTGGAGGTTGAGAAGTGTGCCAATAATACTATTTAAATTATTTTTACCCCCATTTTCAGGAGGGGTACCACAAACTCGAAATACCCCTACATGACCTTCTCTCCGAGGTGGATCAATTGATATGGGAGTGAAGGGGGTGCGACTCCCAGAGGAAAATACTATAAATGTCTTTACAAACAAACAGGTACACAACTTTTATTTTTTATATTAACGATAGTAAGTGATAGATAAGCTAACTGTGTAACACTCTACTATAACGCTCTCTATATATTATATTACTATATTAACCTTAGTATTGCCCAATTAATTGCCCAATAAGTAATTTTTACATAGCATTGTAAGGCAGCGCAAAAAATAGTTGAATATTCAACTAATAAAAAATATATAACGAGCATAATAAACATTCTGAAACTACCCAATATTATCTATACCTTAATATTAGTAGTGGTATTTTCATGTATTTTTGAATATATTGTGTTTAAATATTTATACGATTTATTAGTTTCATAGTAAATCGATGATGCAGTGTTGATGATTTCAATGATTTGAAAAAAATGATGTTTTATTTGGTGATTTCAACCTCGATCTACGAAAAAACAGCAACAACAAGTTATTTAACTTTTTATCGTCAAAAGGATTTGTTTTGAAAATGAATGATGTAACAACTAACGGAAATAGCGCAATTGATATAGTTTTCGCTCGCAATCAAGATTTTGTTGTTAATATTTATAAGTCATACTTCTCATATCACAAAGCGCTTTGGTTTTCTCTATAATAATAGAATAAAATATTTAATTATATTTAAATAAAAGATTTTAACTATAATCTGTTGTATAAATTTATTTTTAAACTTGCTGTATCTGCCACACGTTGGTATTATCGTAGAGTCTTTATTATAAAGTAATCAGCAGCAAACTTAAGTGGCATCTGCCGCTGTAAGCAGCAGTATCTTATAAAACCTTATTTCATTGGCAGCTGCCGCAAACTTCAGTGGCATCTGCCGCTTCGAGGCGGTAATATCGTATTGAACACTTAAATCAAATGCCACAAGTATCGTGTAAAATCTTATTTTAGTGGCAGCTGCCGCAAACTTAAGTGGCATCTGCCGCTTCGAGGCGGTAATATCGTATTGAACACTTAAATCAAATGCCACAAGTATCGTATAAAATCAGATTTTAGTGGCAGCTGCGAGCGAGTGGAGTGAGCGAGCGATTATTTACTAACATAAACCAATATTTCAAAGTCAGATATTATGACCGTTTCGAGCTTGTTTTTTACTTTACTATAAATTATATAACAAACAAATTATATAGTGTAACTTAAATCGTGTCGGTTTCTCTCTCTCCCCTCTTAATTCCCAGACCCCACTCGACGAAGCCGGACCCCCTGTCCAATTCCGGACTTTACACGTTCATCCCAATCCTTGCCCCCTTATCCTGTTCCCTACCATAAAATGTAGATTTCCGAATAAAATTACAAATGAATAAAAAATTATAATAGCAATTAAATATAAGATAAGACAAAATAAAACTGTTGACCAATA
>JAQIXJ010002839.1:0-14593 GCA_034700185.1 Phthiracarus laevigatus
CAAACTTGGCGGGTACCCGACCCGAACCCGACCCGATCATCCATCTTAAGCAAATGTCAATAATTTATAGCAATAAATTACCACATAATTTAAATATTGTAGTAGTTTTACAATTAATAATAAGTCATTTGTTATTTAAAATAAAGTAAGTTAAAAAATTTAATTATCCTGTTTTAATGTATTAAAGTATTATTGTTTTAATCTATAACTATTTAAAAGTTAATTTCTATTAAAATTTTCAAAATAAAAATTATTATCAACTCATATTTAAAATTTTAAAGACTTAAAAGTAGATGAGAAAAAGAATATAATACGAGTTAAAATTTCTTTATCAGATCAAATTTAACGAAAAACTTTTATTGGTCTGTTAATGCTAGAGACTAACAAAAACGACACATTCATATTGAGCTCACTTTTTCATAGGTTTACCCATACGAATGTCAGAAATATATTAGTTTTATAGCCAAGATGGGAAAATTTTATATCTCTTAATTAATGTAAACAAGATCGATACGGTCATAATATCTGACTTTGCTGTTTAAATTTTAGATAGTATATGGTCGCTTTCTCTCTTCGTTCGCTCGCTCCCATAATTTTGTATTTTCTGTTATAAGTTAAATATTATGTTAAAAGTATATGAAATCAAAAACAAATCGCTATATTAATGCTTATTAGTGGCATATGCCACTAGGTTTTGATATTTGTGAGTCTGAAAATCAATATTTTTACATCAAAAACCGGCATATGCCACTTTTATTATTAATCAAATTTTGTCATTTTAGCCTAATTTTGCCATTTTTGGCTACTTTTTAGATAATTTTTTAACATTTTGAGTCGGAAACTATTTTTATGGCAAAAAGCGGCATAAACCACTCAATTTTTAACATTTTTGGTTATTTTGATTATTCGTGCCTATTTCAACACAATTTCGGCCATTTTTGACTCCTGAAAAGCCAATTTTGAGCATACTTTTTGTATTTTTGACATTATTTTTTGTCATTTTTAACCATGAAATCCCTTTATTAGCATAAGAAATCTATGAAATCCCTTAAATATTGTAAAGATCAAAATCCATTAATTAGCATATGAAATAGGTCAAAATCCCTTTATTAACATAAGAAGTTGGTAAAATCCCTTTATTAGAGTAAAGATTAAAATCCCTTAATTTAAGTAAGAGTGTGCACGGACAGACAGACGGACAGACATACCCAAATCCATATATCTGACAAATTTACAAAGTCAGATAAAAAATATGTGAAATCCATTTATTTATATAAGACTGCGAATACCTAGAGGTACATACGAAATGCGACTTTTTCTATTCAAAGTTTAATAAAAGTTAATGTTAAGAGATTTCTTTTACAAATAACATTAAATATTTGTGAATTAATCCTAACTTGCATCTATAGATGCACAGGCCCGCGTTATTGAGGGTCCTTTCGAAAACTCGGTCCTGAATCTGGGACTCAGAAGTCGTTTTGGGACCTGAACCTTAATTTTTTTCAAGGACCCGGTCCAGGTCTTTGAGACAGGGACTTGAACATGAACCTGGACTCATTTACATTAATTTTAAGTAAACAACGTTATTAGTACAACGTTATAAATTTTTAATGCATCAATTAATTCCTGTTTTACATCTATACTTTTATGATTAATATATTTTCATTGAACATATGTGTTTCAGCTTAAGGCAAATATTTTTAATGTATGCTTTAACGGACTCGAACCTGAACCTTTGAGGACCTCGAGTCCCGTGGTCCCAAAAGTCCTAAGGCAATCTTTTGTGCATCTATACTTGATTATGAAAAATCACTTCTCATACTATTTTATTGCCAATATTTATATGTATTTGTTTGATATTAATCTGTTAATAAATCTTTGTATGCTTTTAATTAAAATTTGTATACTTTTAAAAGATAATTTTTTAGCGGAATTCTGTGGGTTTTTAGATTTCGTTGATGATAGTATGCAATCCTTTCAAATACTTTCCGAATTTTTAAAATTTCCGATTGGAAATAAATTTTTAAACCGTTATTTTTTCGATTTTTGGTATTAGGTGTCGACCTACCCCTCTGCGATGCCTGATAATTATTATAAATTTAAAGACTTTAATTTCTAGTTAGTCTAGCTTATGTAATACCGTGTTTATCCTATTGTCTGTTTGTCCATGTCATATTTAGCAGCTTAGTTCAAACAATTAGATAGAGATTAAACATCAACTAGAATGTGAGTGTACTATTGTAGTTCTAGTTTAATTAATAATACCAATAGTTACATGTAAAATAATTATGAATAAATAAATAATTACCTGATAATTTAATATTGCATTAAATAAATTTGAATAATAATGCTCTTAAAGTATGCAATTATTTTAGTTAATGTTAACTTTAATGTTTAAATTTAAAATTTTGTTCTAATTAATTTTGTATATATTATCAAGATTGGTTAGAATTTTTGTTTAATATTAAATATTGTTTACCGTATTATTAATTAATTACAAGTATGTCTTAAAATTCTTATAAATTAGTAATTTTTCTTTTTTCAAGTACAGGTAAATCAGATTTATGAGGTTTACTTTTCAAAGTTTAATTAAATAAAATTAGATTAATTTTTATCCGAGGTTTAAACAGTATCTATACTTCACATTTAAATATTAAATAAACATAGACGAAAAATTATTAATAAAATGAAAATGAACTAAATAACATTTTAATCCAAATGGGTGTGTGTATGTTAATTTTCCTGGAGTGGATCTATTAATTAGGTTTTCGTGTACGTGAACAATCAACTTATCAGTTAAACACTGATAATTTACAACACTAGTCTAGACTCTAGACATTGAGTTAACATTTCGTGTTATTCTCTATAAGACATAAATTTTCCGTAAAACACACCCACCAGTGCATCGCTATCTTATAATTGCTACGTGATCTACAATTTATTATCAGTTATATTGCTTACGGTTTTTAATTTCATAATTTAAATTAATTTCTATTAAATACGCATTACATCTCTCTGTGGTTATTAATATATATTTGAGAAGTACAAGAATTATGGCATCGGTTATTAAAAAAATTGTTGTATTTGGCGCCACCGGTAACACCGGGTTAGCAACTTTGGAGACCGCTATCAAAAATGGTAAATGCCAAGTCGTTTTGTTTCAATTTTAATTGTTATTTAACAATTGTTTTAGAAGTAAATAATAGCTAACGTTTTAATTTATAATTAAAATAATTTAATTATTTCGAGAAAGCGCATTATTAGAATATATTTTTTATATTTTAGGCTGTTCTAAGAGTAGTTCGGAAAATAAATTTTATTGTATTTTTGTTGTTTTGATTATAAAATAAAACAATGCATATAATTTGTTTACAATGCCAATGCACGTGAAATGAAAATCAACAATAAATTCAAATTAGTCTAAGAGATGTCGCCAATAGTTTTAGCTTAGAAAAAAACTTTAGTAGAAAATTTTAAATCATAATTCTTATCCATTCCCGACTTCACCATCATCTTGTTTCGTTTTTCTTTTATTTATTTTATTTCTCACTAAAAACAATAATAGGCGGAAAATATAGAATTACGGCTCAAAACATTACTTACAGTATATTACGATTGTATAATGAAATTTTCTATTCGCGAAATTAAAAATTTTAAATCAATTTAAAGGATACGAAGTGACCGCATTTGTTCGCGATCCGAGTAAGTTACCCGAAAATATTGTCCCCAAAAATGTGATCGTTGGCGACGTGCTAAACACGAATGACGTGGAAAACGCAGTGAAAGATCAAGACGGAGTGATCGTAGTGTTGGGCACTCGTAGTGATTTGAGTCCAACAACGGTGATGTCTACAGGCACCCAAAACATTTTGGACGCCATGAAAAAGTACAATGTTAAGCGAGTGGCTGCTACAATGTCTTGTGAGCCCTAATTTCATTACGATTCATGCTATCATTAAAATGTTTTTCATTCAATTTTTTTAATTCGATGCAGCATTTCTATTCTGGGATCGAAGTAAAATACCGGATCGCATACTTCCGATCCATCTCGATCACGAAAGAATGTTGGAAGCGCTAAAAAATTCGGACAGAGAGTGGATTGCGGTGTGTCCGCCACATATCGAGGGTCAGTCATAATAAACCAAAAAAAAAATCTGTTGTTAAAACTTTTATTTTTTTGTATTTGGGCGTATTTAGTTTAGTTTTGTTTTTCTATTTTTGTAACAGATGCTGAAGCTCGTGGTGGTTATACACTTCGCTTGGATCAAGGGGTTGGACGATCGATAGCGAAATACGATTTGGCCGAGATATTGATTAATTCTCTGTCTGACGACGAAAAAATTGGTCATCAAATAGGAATGGGATATTTAGCTGCATAATAATACTATTTTTGTTCGTTCGTTTTTGTTATTTTCCAATTAGAATTGTTTTCTTACTTATATAACAAAAGCGTACGATATTCCTTGAAATTATGTTTAACTTTTACTTTATATACAAATAAGGGATTACATGCCTCTAAAAATATATCCGAATATATTATTATTTTTTAAGTTACGAAATAAAAATTAGATAATTTCGATTATTCGAACAATGAATGTAAATTTTACTTTGATTTTTAAAACGGTTTGTCGCTTTCGATTTTAGATTGAAAATTAAACGAAAATTGGTCCATTTAAAAAAGAACAGTTATGCGTCAGATGTTATATCTGAGCACATTTTTCATGCTTATTAATGTCGTAAAAAAATAACAAAAATAGTTGAAGACTCATAAAACATTTTTGATTACTGTTATGCTATGAAATGACTAAACAAAATAAATCTTTCACTGTTGACTGTGTACACCCATCACATGTGGACATCTTTTTTTATTTTTGATGTCAATGTAAATATAGATTGTTTTTTTTGTTTTTTGTCATTCAATTTACAAATTAAAAAATATTTATATGGGACTGTATTGGCGAAATTGAATGGATTCATGATTGCATACAAAGTGAATCGATTTATATTAGAGGTGCAAATACAGTGAAATTGTGGTAAACCTACGAGTGACATAAGTCCACGTCACGAATTACTCGAGGGTTTACAACAATTATAAGAACTACAGACAAAAATAACAAACTAAAATTTATCGATAAAAATTGACATAACTCGTTGGCGAAATACTTTTGTAAACAATTTTGCTTGTTTTACAAATAAGTTTGTGAAATGAAACCTCATGTTCGAAGTGATGTAAAATCAATTGCCAATTATTAAATCTTTATCAAATCCCGATTAAATTAATGCAACGGTGACTTGTTTCGAAATGCGAGTTCAACGCTAACTGATAGAATAATTTTTAATTACTGTATCAATGTTACCATCTCCTACTTTTCTCCTGTTTTTATTGGACTATATTCGGTAAGTTTTCATAGAAATTTTATCGCTTACAATTTAGAGAGACTTTATTTGAATACCGAAGTCATATTTATTTAATGCAAAATAAACAAATTATTAAATTTTGGATGTTTAATTTTGATTTTATGAAATCGCACGCGAATGTTAAAATATTTTTAGAAAATAAATTAATCAAAGTTTTGTTTGTATTTACGACTTAGTGGAACATGTGGTGACAAAATGTGAACCGTTTAGTGCTTTAAACATAATTTCAAACTTTGACTGTTAAATATCAATGAGTTACGTTACTGATTTCAATTCTTTATTATTGTAGATATTTTATTTATATTTTTATAATAATTTAGAAATTTTATAAGCATAATTTAATCAATATATAGTTATGTTGTGTTGTAATGAAAAATTCTCAAATAGTATGAAATTTACAATTACTTTGATTAATGTACGAATGGAATATGACAGTAACGCGAACTTTTGCTAATACGCAAAAAAATATATTTTGAACTTAAAATTTGAAATGTTTTAACTTTAATTTTAATATTAACGCATTACATACGCATACATTCCAAATCGCATTCTAACTATCTTATAGTTAAATGCGTTTCTAATATTATTCAAAATCGTAATCCATAAGCGATGGCAATCGCGTCTCAAATCGAGATAATGTCAAAGTTTACGGGTAAAAAGATTTATTACCCATCAGTTGATAAGTCAACAGCGATAGTGTTTCACGTATATTTTATCTTTTGTCGTGTATGCTTCAGTGGTTATATGAAACAGTAGCGAATTTCTAACTATTAATTGAATATTTTATTTTTTAATTAACATTAAAATTTTGTTAAATAAAATATTAATAGATGTTTTAGAAAAATTAAAAATATTCCAATAACAATAAATTTACAAAATATTGCGAAAAATGAAAGCTAAAATAAATTGAATTACTGTTTCTAATAAAATTTGTTTTCGCAATTATTAGAAACTAGCATTTCATTCGAGATTACCCGCGAGATTAAATGCTGTTTGTTTGTATTACGCAACAAAACTAGGAAGTTTTTTAATGATGATAACTTTCCGTCTAATCGTTTATGGCTATTATTTTCACAATCCTAGTTTCTTCAATGTTCGTGCCATTAAAAATCAATTCATCATCATACATCCTACTTCCTTATTTTTATAATTCAAATCTTCCACATTTTTACTTTACATGATAAAAGCGCCGATCTGTTGATTCGGGTACAACTGAGGATAAGAATTGAATGATATTTTAAGTTAATGCTAATGTACGTGAAAAAATTTCTTTCCTTTAATTTTATTCATCTGACGTTATAATATTTTTTTTTAAAAAAATAGAAGTAAAGTTTGTTTAGTTTTAAATTATAATTTTAAAGACGAGTCAATATGACAAAACGAAATGTCAAAACTATAACAGTTTGAAATTCTCAAACAAAAGTTTCCTACAAAATTTTAGTTTTTGTTTTCATAAGCTTTGCACAGAAAAATAGAAATAAAAATTTATCGAAATAAGTGAGTCATAAATTCGCTTTCTTTTAAATTTTTTCCTATTTCATTCTCGAAACATTAAGGAATTGTCATATGATTGCGTTGTTTAAGTGAGATAAGCTTATGATTTATGGCAGCATATTACAAATAACAAAAATAGTTTGCAATTGATGCAAAAAAAATCATAAAAATAGCGTGTTCTAGAAATTTTTACTTTTTGACGAGAATTATTTTTAATATAGACTATAATCCCAAAGGTTTGTGTGACACTCATATTTTTGAAAGATTTAATAGAAACACGCGTTTCAAGATACTGGTTATGTTCGTGTCCAACGATTTTTAGATATATCTATTTATGGATACCGAGAGAACACTACAAAAATTTGAAACTTCTACGCATTTAAAGGTTTCCTGCTTTTTATCTTGTAAATTATTAATATTGAGTACTGGAAGCGTTAAAAACGAGAGCGAAAAACAAAACAAAAAATTTTGTGTTTCATTGCCTCTCTATTTTCCAATCTAAGTGCACCATTAACGTCTTGATTATATTTACCAAAAAAAAAGAGAAAGAAATGGTATCAAACAAAAGAAAGACTCGAAAAATGAACAAAATTAGTCTGTTGATACATATTCCTATGGTTTTAAGATCGAAATTAACTTTCATACTACCAATTAAATGAAAATGAAACCGACAGCTATAACAAAAAAAAAGTTTGCATATTAATTTTTTATTTCCACATCAAAAGCAAATTAATTAATATTCAGTATTGTTGGCCGGTATTAATTATTATGTTTACGGTATATTTAAAATGTGAATTTCCGGAACTTTTAGACAATATACGTTAATTAGTCTGTATGATTGAGATCTGATTAGTAACTTGAACCCACACACACACTTTAGAATATGTGAATAATTAACTAGTTATTAAAAATATTGTTGGCTTACAAATTAAGCAATTAATTATTAAAAATTTTTATTTCCATAAAGCAAATCTACATTTCCGTATTGATAGTAAACTAATTCATAGTATTAATATGGAATACGTTAAATAAAACTTAATTTGTAAGCATTTATTTTATTTAATGGATTTAATTGCTAAAACATTTTACGTTTGTAAATTTAATATATTTAGAATAATGATGGCAGAAAACTCAATTATTCTGAGCTTGAGATTGAACTGGCATAGCTTAAGCTCAAAACTGGGAAAAATTTAGCTGAGTTTCAAAATTTAAATTTTCTCATGAGCTTGAGCTAATTAATTTACGAATTGGTTTGAGCTTAACTGTGAGCTTATATCTTACAAAAAATTGAATTTCACTTTAATATGAGTTTTATATTTACATATTCTAATTTTAAAGTCATAACTACTAGTAAAATATCGCTTACATTAACTCAAAAGCTTGCTATTAAGATTATGTTTATTATTATCTTTCAAAAGAAACAATATTGTATTGATGTATGCAATGCTTACATAAAATTTGAAACATTTTATGGTAAAAGTTTGTTTTTATTAAGCTCAACACAGCTCGATAAGCTCGTTGAATTAAGCTTGAGCTTGAGCTTACAAATCTAAGCTCAAAAAATGCTGAGCTTACAGCTTTAGAATTAAACTAAATCTCTTATTTGAGCTTTATCTTGAGCTTGAGCTGGCTTAAGCTAGCTTGCCTGAGCTTGAGCTTTCTGCCATCATTAATTTAGAAACTCGAAAATATAGTTGACACAATGCGATTCTATTTGATTAGTAGCTCTTAATGTTTTTGGCTGTTTCTCTTAAGTTCCATTCATATAAAAAAATCAGCGAAAACAAATGCCAGCGTATATCTTATACAGTATCATAAAAACATAGTCCATTAGAAATATTTATTTCCGAAAAAATAATTAAATTAGTGAGTTCTCTTTAAATTACACTAAACTAAAATGAATTAAGTTAAATTAAGTTGCATTTGCTAAATAATGAAACAATTTCAAAAAAATTAACTAATTGATTGTATTTATAATTCATGAATAGTATGAATGGACTTATAAATATTATTTGTGTGGAAGTGTGCGCGCATGTAGACATGTTATTATGATGACTTACTTTTCTCTCTCTCTCTCTCCCTTTCTCTCCCCCTTTCTCTCCCTTTCTCTCTCCCTTTCTCTCCCTTTCTCTCTCCCTTTCTCTCTCTCTCTCTCTCTCCCTGTCTCTCTCCCTTTCTCTCTTCCTTTCTCTCTCCCTTTCTCTCTCACTCACTTAATGCTGGTTTTTAATATCAAATAGTTTTTTATTTCTATATTTAGCTTCTTTCGAAAAGCCATTTATGAAAGTCACAGACAGTTTTGAAGCATTTACAACAGTCAGAAAATATATAGACCCGAATATGCAAGTTTCCATGTACTGTACACTTGTGTTTGGCTAAATGTAATAAAAGTATTGGATTCTAGCGTTTATTATTTATTTTAATTCCGTAGTAATACGACTACGACGTAATACTTAATACTTCGGTACGCACTAATAACAGTTTAATTAATTCAAGGTAGTTGTAGCGCTAGATTATGCAATTTTATTATATTTAAGCCGCTTTTGTATCTATAGATAAACACAGAACGCAAAGACTCATTATCTTAGTTTATCTCGTACAGTAGATTAAAAACACTATTTCGTTTTATGATACCCAATAACAGTCTTCTAAGCCGTTAGAAGTTTTTAAGTCTTTCAAACATTTTAAGAGTTACGCAGGTATTAGCTGTATATTTACGAGATTAATCGTTTCAGCGAAGTTTATTTTAGTATTTTCTTAGTTTAATTAAAAGGCAGAAGCAAATAATAATTATACTTTGTTTTATTTTTTAAATCAGAATTGCACTTTTCTACTATTTTAATGAAACCAACTTTTTCTGTTGCATTGACATTTTCAATAGAACCTGGAGTTTTGTGTACTATAATGTATAATACAATAATTTTTTAAGTAACACTAAATTTCATTAAAAATATTGACTATTTTTACGACTAAAGTAATCAAATATAAATGCAATTCAAACTTTATACATAATTATTAAAAATCTGTCTTAAATAAATAATAATTTTATCGTTTAATAAACAAAATTTATTTAATAATTTAACTAAAAAATTAATAACTTGCATTTTAATTTATTATTTAGAAAATATGTGAAAAGCTATGATAAACTAATTCCATGTAATTACTATTCGCTGTCTAGTAATTCAAAACTTTAATGCAACTCTAAAATACGTGCATATAATAAGCTTATCTTTCAAAAGAACTTGTTATTTTCGACATTTAGACAGACTAATGTCCATAGTATATACTGTTTAAAACGAATTAAAAAATGTGTTTACTTATATTTCGTAAACCATTCACGCGAAATAATAATTTAGGTAGAAATATAATCTATTGTATATTAAATCCCACGCAAGTTTAATATTAGTTTACAAACGAACGATAATTTAATTTTTTATATGACTTTTCAAATTTGTCAGATATATGGATTTGGGTATGTCTGTCTGTCTGTCCATCCTTCTGTGCACACTCTTACGTTAATAAAAGGATTTTGATCTTTACTATAATAAAGGGATTTCACCAACTTCTTACTTTAATAAAGGGATTTTCACCTTTTTCTTATGCTAATTAAGGGATTTTGATCTTTACTCTAATAAAGAGAATTTACCAATTTCTTACTTTAATAAAGGGATTTTGACCTATTTCTTAAGCTAATGTAGACAAAATGGTCAAAAAATAGGATCAAAAATACAAAAAGTATCCTCAAAATAAGTATTAAGGTGGTCAAAATTGGCAAAATTAGGCTAAAATGACAAAGTTTGATTCATAATAAAAGTGGCATATGCCGCTTTTTGTTGAAAAAATATTCTCTTACAAACTCAAAATGGTAAAAAATTACCAAAAACTGACTTATATTGGCAAAACTAGGCTAAAATGACAAAAATTTGATTATTAACTTAAGTGGCATATGCCGCTCTTTGCAGTAAAAATATGGATTTTTAATCTCAAAAAGGTCCCAAAATCTAGTCAAAATAGGGAAAATTCGGCAAAAATGTCAAAACTTAAAGTGGCATATGCCACTAATAAGCGATAATAAAGTGATTTGTTTTTGATTTCATCTGCTTTTACGATAATGTTTAACTTATAACATAATGGGAGCGAGCGAATGAAAAATACAAGCTACCATAAACTTACTAAAATTTAAATAGCAAAGTCAGATATTATGACCGTATCGATCTTGTTTTTCTTATAAAAATAATCCAGTGTTCTATCACTGATAAGCAATCGCAAATTAATATTACGTTAGCTGAACAATGAAATACTTGAAATTAATTTAACGAGAGGAGAGAGAGAGATTTAATTATGTCAAAATAATAATAATAATAATACTCTAAAAGTTTATTTATAGCAAGTAAATTTTTTGCTGAACAAAATTAGTATAGTAGAAACTAATCTTATCGCTCGGTCCCATACAAAGAGTTGTTTGCCTTTTGCTATCGTATTTTTATTCGCTGTTTTGAAGTGTTTTATTTACTCTACATATTAAAAGTATTTCTATTTAATAATGATAGAGAAGTTAAGAAGAGAAGTCAAGTAGACTAGTTGTGTGACAGACACACACACACATACGCACACAGCGATAGAGAACCACGTCAACAGTATGTGATCCATTGATATTTTTGCTGTAAGAGACGTTGATTTGTGTGTTCAAGCATTGCTCCAAGCCATGAGAAACTGAAGCTTTTCTGTTCCTTTTTTGCCATTTGAACCTAAAGTACAAACACTATAAATATATATTCCTTTACTTTCCTATAGATAACAGACATCGATATTTGAGTTATGCAATAAAATTTCTAAAAAAATCCTTTTGTTCGGTTTCTAGCATGTTCTTTGCGTGGTTGAATCTATAGACAAATCTAACTTCGAAATAGATAAATGGGTAACATCTTCGAATGACTTTTAAATGTTTCGACTGTTATTTATAGCAATAGAATTATTTTATATATTAACTATTAACCATATGGTAAGAGAATTGAATAATACATCAACAAAAAATATCTCGAATGCAAACGAATTGATTTTTTGTTTAACGGAATCAATTAAATGTTCCGTTCGTTCCTAATAGTCAAAAGGAAAATAAATTTTCCCGTTTATTTTTATTTTATGCTTTCCCATTGTCTGACGCGATCATTAAACTTCGTCTTTCGGAATAATATGTGACACAAGCACGCAACAAAAAATCTTCGATTATATTTTGGGAACTAATAATGCTAAACGCTCTTATAAATTACCTTAAATCGGATTAATGAAACAGTTTGAGCGGCTGTGATGCTCTCTAATAGATTAGAAAAGTAATTTTCCACCTCAAAAAACAATACCTTAGTTTTTGTTTGTTGTTTCATTAGTATCCTAAATAAGCATCTATAATATTTTCCTAAAATTTAACAGTATATTACGCAATTACAAATAATTATTATGACAATTACATAATCAGTAAATAATAATTAAATTACTATGCTTATGACTAGGGTTTCGAAAATCGTTAGAAAAAACAGTGCAAAATAGTTTATTAATCGTTAGAAAAAAATGATCAAATCGTTAGAAAAATCGTTAGAAATAATTATTGATTTAGCTCCAAAAATTTTCAAAAAATGTAGGTCCTTCAAAACGGCAATATTTTGAGCTTTCTTAAAATTTTTCGAAAATTTTTTTTATAAATATTTTTCCAGTGAAATACAGGAAAATGAGACCCGACTTAATCGACAATTTTTCGGATTTTACCGACAATTTTAACCAATTTTAAAAAAAATTGAATTCGTTACAATAAAATTAATAAAATCGTTAGTTAATTTTCAAACCGTTAGAATCGTTAATTAAAATTAACATTTTTTGAATTATTTAAGTTAAAAAAACTTTAGTGTAATTACCAATATGTTTTAGAATGGTTTAAGCAAATCGTTAATTAACGATTTTCGAAACCCTACTTATGACTAAATGTGAATAATGAGCCTAAAATTATACTAAAACTGGGCGAAAAAGTATGATTTATTTTTGGTAACTACGGATCAACAAGAAAATTATCTTTTTTACTTATTATGGAAGTAAAAATATACTTGACTCTCTTAATAATATCAGCTTATAGAATTAATATAATTTTGTTTTATTCATAGGATTACTTATTTAATATAATTAAGAGTACTCAGCATTGATATTAGCGAAACTATTTTTCTGTCGTTTATACCAAACTCACAAATGTAAAAGTTATCCAAGATTTTTCTTGATTAGCGGGCACTTATTTTCTGTGGCATTTGTTTCATTTTTATCTGAGTATATATTCATCTGGTTTTCCAGCAGTAAACTAATGGGAATTAAACTTCCGGCAAAGTAAGATCTCGTTAGTTTTTTTGACTGTTAGCGCGTAAAAGTTGACTTTGACAGAGAATATTGTTGTTTATATACCAACTTTTCTAATTATATTCTATTCCTATTCTATTCTTTAAAATCAAAATATATTTATATATTTATTTACATTAACGAATATTCTTTAATTTTAAAATATATTTCTATTCTATACCTATTCTATTCCAAATTTTTTAAATAATTTCTATTCTATTTCTATTCTATTCTTCGTATCATTTTTTGCATATTTCTATTCTATTTCTATTCCTATAGCAAGAATACTATACAACACTAACAGAGAATAATATCCTTAATTCTTTATTGAAAACTAGATTATATAGTTTCCATAGTAATGACTACAGGCGTTCACCACTAGAGACTCGAAGTTTTAGCACTTGAACTTTTATAATTAAATTGTTTTTTTTTAAATTCTAAGTAAAATAATTTGTTTCAATTGAATTGGTCTTGTTTCAAGCAGTTTTTTATTTTATTTTTTTAAATAAAATTAACTTTATTGGTACCTAACTCATACTGATAGCTATATTTCTAACTTTGTTACAAAACATGGTTTTAAAATATACACATTAGTGATGATGGTTTAGAGCCTGAGAGCCTCTGGAGCCTGAACCTGAGCCTGAGCTTCAGGCACGGAGCCGGGCTCAGGTTCTTAATTTTGGATGAGGCTCGGGTTCGAGGTTCTTTTTGGAACCTGAACCTGAGGTTCGAGGCTCAGGTTCGGCTTACAAGGGCCTGGAGCCTATGTAGAAAGGCTCTAACTTTTAAAATAAACAATAATAAAATTTCTAACGAATATTTTACGATTTATTATCACTCATTTTAATAAAATTTCAATTTTTATAATTATTCGCGAAATAAAAATTACAATGATAATCAAATATACATTATCATATTAAACTAAAACAAGAATGAACATTAGCAATGCGCTCACTTTGACTTTAAACTATTGTTGGCTTACATTATTGAGTTCTATTTTTAAACAAACAAAACTTAATTATTATTGTTTCGATAAAAAATTTTATGTGCTTTAAAACATTGTTATAAATATTACTTCAGTGAGTGTTAAGCATAGTTACCCAAGGGGGGTGCTAGCCCAGGGGTGACCCCCCCTTGAATTCTGGAAAAGTTGACCCCCCCCCCATGAAAAATCGCGATTGTATTGAAAACGAGCTATTTTTTGGGTGAAAAAAATTTTTTTGGTCCGAATACAAAAAAATTGTCGTTTAAATCCGATGAGTTTTCGACCCCCCCCCCTAAAATTTGAGATTTTCAGAATCTGACCCCC